>LRSR01002609.1:0-23626 GCA_001579985.1 Hypsibius dujardini
TCAACAGGCCGATCGCTGCGGAACGAACGAAAAAGCATATGCAGAAAACGGTTATATAGAAAAAAGATAAACAGCTGTGCCGCGGTTACTTTGAGGGTCGCTCATTGAGTTCTGGTCGACGACCCTCAAAGTAACCGCAGCACAGCTGTATCGGCTTTTTTTAGCTCGCACTTTTACGTTGGAATACGCCTGTCGGCCTAAAAATTCGTCTTCTTTTGTGTGGACGATTGAACATGTCTCGATTGCACTTACCGCTATCTTTAGCTTGAGGAAAGACGTCTTTGAAGTTTTTGGGGTCGACATGGGGCAAATTCCTGATGTAATTCTGCGCCTGTAATTTATTTCACGGGAGACTTTTAAAGAAGTTTCGCAACAACGGTAACAATCAAACAATCAAACGATTACGTACGTCCACACTTTCAATTTTGGCCAAGAGAGTTTCAGTCGGGGTGCCGACCAGATCCAGAATGTGATTCAGTTGTGAAATATCTGCAGCGTACAACAAAATGCTGACTTAATTGAGCGTTCTCAGCGAAAAACCCGCTTTAAAATTAAATCATTCAAACCAATCAGCACTCTTACGGTCAGCGCCAGGGAAAAGAGGACGGCCGATAATGAGTTCAGCCATGATGCATCCGACACTCCAGATATCCACTGAAAAAAGCAACAGTGGTTTTAGTTTACTAATAATCACCTGAAACCATAAAGTTCCACTGCCGCTGATGAGAGAATGGGCTAATGACGCCAGTTCAAAATACTAAGTAGGGATGATCTGAAAGAAGCATCGACGTTTACCTGTCTGCGAATAGTGCATCCAGTTCAACATGATCTCCGGTGCGCGATACCACCGCGTCGCCACGTATCCTGAAAAATACGTATGTTAATCAATTAAAACTACAGTCAACGACAAGATTGAGTACACTGGAGGGTCCGGGGAATGGGCAAAAGGGGCGGGGCAGGGGTGCTTTTTAAACAATCGACCAATCAACCACCTGACCACCCCCCGTTTCGCCCTTTTCGCCCATACCCCGGACCCTCGCGTGTACTCAATCTTGTCGTTGATTGTAAGTGCATTGGGCCTGGTTCACAGAATTTGTGACAAATACTCCTGACTGACAAATCTGTGCCCGAATCGTAAATCAGACGTGATGGGCTTCTTGTTGTGTACCTGTCATTTCATCCTGCGCTTGGCGGGCCAACCCAAAGTCCAGAATTCTCAACTCGCAATCCTCGTTGACTGCGATATTACCGGGCTTCAAGTCCTGTAAAGGTTCAGAGAATAAACTTGAGAACAGAAGAGGATAAAGGCCACCGGGAAAATTCGTACTACTTTAGTTCTTACCCGGTGAATCACTCCGGCAGAGTGGATGTACTGCAACGATCAAAAGCAATTCAGATGAGTCACCACAGCGAAACAGAGAGGGCAGACCGAGAACATGTGTAAAAAGAAGGCTTCGCCGGGTCAAGTGCACCAATTCTTGCTGAGTCGGGGATACTCCATGGCTTTGTTCTGTTTCTCACCTTCAGGCCTCGAAGAATCTGATAAATGAGGAATTGCACGTGGTTGTCGGTCAGCTTTTGCGACTTGACGATGGAGGAGAGATCCGCGCCCATAAGATGCGTCACCTGTCGCCGGCAAAGATGGAAACGCAATTTTAAATGAGGCGCAGTGTAGGTGTGACAGTTCAGACAGGCAAAGAAGAATCAGCTAAAAAATTGATAAAGCTCGGTCAATATTTGGTTTGCAATGTTACTCAAGACAGGGAATTAAATCGCAGGCGGTCGATACAGTACACCACTAGAGCTACATCGGCAGCAGGAGCAATTTCCGACAAAGGCAAACAAGTGTGTTACATAGTAAGTACAGTACTGTATTTGGAACACCATTACGACTGGGATTGCGAGTTAAATATGTAGGAAGGCATTCGTTTAAGAAGACAGGTCGCTTTTGCTCGTTGTTCATCCATCAATTAAGACAAAATTAATCCATCCACCAGACCAGAATCTGCTCAAGTTCAATCAATCACCAATGAACTCAAACGCAATCCAAAGAATGAACCACAGAATGAATTAGTATTGAATCAGTCAATCAATCACCGATGAACTCAAACGCAATCCAAAGAATGAACCACAGAATGAATTAGTATTGAATCAGTCAATCAATCAATCAATCAACTCGAACGCAATCTAAAGAATGAACCACAGAATGTAGTATTAAATCAGTCAGCCAATCAATCACCAATCAATCAATCCATCAAGTAGAACGGAATCCAAAGAATGAACTACAGAATAAATTAGTATTGAATCAGCCAATCGACCGAAAACTTACAAAGTAGACTTCATTGAAGTCTTTCAAGTCCCGTTCCGGTGTGAAAACATCCAGCAGTCCAATGACCTGCAAGCGAGCAAACATGCTAAGATTCGCTTTATTCTTCCAAATGTTAGGGCGACTCACATTGTCATGGTTCATGTGACGAAGCAGGCGAAGCTCGCGGTACGTTCGCTTAGCGTGGATTGTCGTTTGAAAAGGGCGAGCCAGCTTTTTGATGGCCACGTTCTGTTTCGACTCCTTATCCTTGGCCGACCTGCGCAGACAAAAGAATTGAAATTCATCAGGTTATCGGAAAAATGGCTTCTGCAGCACTCACGCGACACTTCCGTACGCGCCCGACCCGATTGCTTGGAGACCTTCATACCGTTCCGGGACTGCAACACAATCAACCAATTAATCAAGCACGCAAGCGTCAAGCGGCGGGTAACACAATCAACCAATCAATCGAAGTGAAGTTATGCTCTTTCCACGCACCTTCCCACGTGGTCCTGCCCAATTCCACACGATAAAACCGAGCCGAGTGGTCGTTCATGATATTGCGGAGCCTGTGTAGAACAAAAAATCGCATCATGAGGAGAGACTACAAATGCGGGGTGGCATTCGCTTTGCTCTTACGTTCTGACTGGATGCAGTAAACAGAAGCAACAATGCGAGAATATACTTCTAGGGCGTGACACTTTTAAAATATTTCCTCGCGGATTGAGCACGAAATTGCAAACAATAATAATAAATATTCCGCAAAAAATGGCGAAATAAAGACAGCAAGATGGAAGGCGGCAGACTGAGGATCCGATTCCGAAACGGAGCAGAAGAGAAGCAACTGAGTTTTGGGAGGAGAAGTCCGGAAATAATTATGTCGATGGCCATGCCCCTTTTCCCTAGCGAGCGAGCTACAAACACGGCGCAACCGATAACGTTCTTTGGTGTCGATCGGTACAGACGTGGCAAAAACCTTGACCTGACTGGGTTAAGCCATTTCACTCGTTGAATAGACGAATTCGGACACAGAGCGAGTTAATTGGGTTGACTCGGTTGGCGCAAGGTTTCTGCCAAAAGATACAGCAAGTGCTGCAAATCAACAGTTGGAAATTGGAGTTGCCTGAACTGGAACAAAAGTTGCGCTGTTACTATTTAGTATTTCTTCGCGAACTATGCAATCGCTCGTTTGGCACGAGGCGAAAAATATAATGTGCGAGATTAAATTTTCTTTTCTTAAAAGTACTCGTGAAGATGGAAGGACGCGGTCAGTGACCATAAGATCCGTAGACTGATTGTTGGATTCAATGGTCAGATTTACTTGTCATCAGACTGAGGCAGTCCATCAATCAATCAATCAATTGCAGTCACGATTAGTCTGACAGCGCCCTCTACTTCGCGCTGGACGCACGCACTGCAAAACTCGCTCTCCGCAGCAAGTTTGCCTCATGGTGTTAATTTCAATGTCGTTTTGGCATAAAAAACTATAACTACTGTAAGGGTCAGCGGGCGGAGAATGACTTTCGTATAACCATACTGAATCGTAATTCGTGGCGTACTATCTTGTGCAATAGAACAGTATTTAGCATTCACTGGTATAAACTTTCTCTCCGTAAATCCAATGTACAGTAACACAAATCGAAATCGATATCGATGTCTAAAGCATCAACTTGAATCGTGGAACTCTTCATCTACGAGACCATGCCATTTGACGTAAGCGGTGTCCGGGTTCCGCAGCACTTCGTACCAATGTTTCAGCTTTTCGCCCTTGGAGTTTATGCTCATTTGGACACCACCTGCAAAAGAGATAAGGACTTTATGTTACTGGTTCTATTTAATAGTAGTGGTCCTATTTAATAGTATGCGGCTGTCTGTATTTGGGCTCACCCTCCACTTAATCGATAAATCGGCTCACTTATGAATTTCTCATTGATAACAGTGCTTGTTTGTTTGATTTGCTGTACTATATCCTAGTATACTATAGCACTTCTAAAAATCAAACAATCAAGCAAGCGCCATCAAGGAGAAACCCATGAGTGAGCCGATTTATCGACCAAGTGGAGAGTGAGCCGAAATACAGACGTTGCCTCATGCTGTACTAATAGACCTTGGTTTGGGGATGGCAAACTAAAGCAAACTAAAAAGCTAAACAAAATTCGACTAATTTTAGTCTTTTTTAGTTTTAACCTCGCATATGTGTTATTTTGCGATTTTATTTCTGCCATGCGAGAGGAGAGCAACTTCAAACCACCTACCAATATAGTCGTTAGATTTGCCGTAGTCCCGGTCCCATACCGTGATCTCCAACGTTTTCTTCAACAAGTCGCCCAGCTTGATGGGGTATGTGAATTCCTGATGAAAAAGGAGAATTATTACTGATAGCCGAAGTGAAGCTGCGGTACTCTACTAGCGATGTGTACCTCGTTAAATTCGGGGTTCAGTGTTCGTTTCTTCACTGTAGTTTTATTTTTTGTCTTCTTTAATGGATCCGGTTTGAGGTATCTGCAAGTTTGTGAGAGCAAATGTTACGACGACAGGATTCAGTTTTAGTTCAGTGGACGTTTTGTTTGACTCGTTTGCCGTACATTTTGACGTAAGGGTCGCTGAAGCCATCACGATCCATGGCAGCCAGGGCCGCGCAACGGACAATGCCCACCACCAGTGCCTGGCGCTTTGCCGAGTAAAGGAGGCTCAACAGGATCCGGCCCCTTTCGTCCAGCATGTCGTCCGTTTTGTCCGCAGTCGGAATTCTCTTCTCCAGCACGACATCGAACTTTTTCCACTCCATTACGGGGAGGTACTTCAGAATGACTCTGGTTTCGCCGATAAAGTCATGCCCGAATACGTCCTCATCCAGCACAGCCAGACGGAGGACCTTACGGTTGATGTCGTCCTCGGTTATGCCGTAATACGTTAGGATTTCGTTGAAGACTGGGTTCAAGGACTTGTTAATGGTTTTAGTGCGCTGCTTATTTGATCGGCTGGCCCCTGGAAGTAGGTGCAGTTTGACGTAGGGATCGGAAAACCCATTACGGTCCATCGCGCGGAGATTCTGAAAAAGGGGATCTACTGTATTTGTATTCAAGGTCAATGCCTTGCCTGACCTAGTTTATGCTTTCGTTAGGTATCCCTTCAAATAAGCCCTATTATAGTATACGAGCATGACCACAAGGCTCTCTATCTGTCTGTCTGTCTGTCTGTCTGTCTGTCTGTCTGTCTGTCTGTCTGTCTGTCTGTCTGTCTGTCTGTCTGTTTGTCTGTCTGTCTGTTTGTGTGTCTGTGTGTTTGTGTGTCTGTGTGTCTGTGTGCCTGTCTCTCTGTCTGTCTGCCTGTCTGCCTGTTTGCCTGTCTGTTGAAATCATTAAACGTACGCGTGCTCGAATGATGTTGCACTGTAATGTGCATTGTGCAGAGTTGTACTGTATTTCGAATTCCAAGTACCCAAGAGAGCCTGTAAGTATAGAGTAGAAACTCAATCCCAACATGCCAGCTTACAAAAGTACGAACGCCGCCTGGGCCTCGCAGCATAAATGAGGTCGCATACTTGGGTCGTCTTCTGGTGAATCCATAACGGTGGATTCCTCGGCTTCGATTCCATTACCGTTTAGCCTGGACGGGGGGTTATGCTTGTTCTTGCTGCTGGTCACCGATTGTGCCCGGGTAATCACGGCTGCCGATGGTGTCGGGGCGGAGAGGTTGGGACGAGCAGGTGATAGCTCGATGCTCGTTGAACTGCTACTGGGAGGCTCCACGAAGGGAGGAAGATCGGGCATCGGAGGCGGCATTAATGTAGGGGCGGTGGGGTCTGCTACCTGTTGTGCTGCTGTTGCTGCTGCCGCTGCCGCTCTTGCAGCAGCTGCAGTTAAAACGTTACCGGTTTTAAAACTAACTACGTGGCTCAGTCAAACCATAAGCAAACGAAATTTACGTGTAGTGTTCTTTCTCCGACGGAATGACGATCGACCGACGCGGATCTCTGATACCGTTTTTGATGCGTCCGAAGCTGTGCTGTCTACGCTGTTGCGTCCAGACATTCCAGACTCGCTGTCTGCAAGTTCGCGGACGTTTAGATTCATAGATTTTTAGTCGATGCAAAGAGCCAGACATAGAAACAATCACAAACATAGCGTACACAAGACACAAGACAAAGACATAGACATCGATATAGAGATGAACACAGGAACAGACAAGGATACAGACACACGCAGACACAGACATAGACAAGGGTACAGACAGACACAAGACAAAGACATAGACATCGATATAGAGATGGACACAGGAACAGACAAGGATACAGACACACGCAGACACAGACACAAGCATAGACAAGGGTACAGACAGACACAAACACAGACACAGGCACAAACAATGTACAGTTACAGATACCGACAGAGACACAAGCACAAACACTAATACAGACACATATACAGACACAGATATTGCTGAAGAGAGCTACTATTGCCTTACCGCTCTCATGGTGTCGTCTTCTACTGAAAGAACGATGAATAACAACCGGCCCATCCTCCGAATCTTCAGGGCTGGCGGACTGTTTTTGTCCCAGTGAAAGCGTTGCGGTCCCGCTACTGTTGCTGTTGATGGGCGGACTAGGCGGAGCACTCGATTCGTCTTTGGACTTGGAGATGAATGACCACACCATACTCATGGAGGGACGCCGGTGTGACGGTGTGTTGGGCGTAGCAAAAAGCGGCGACTTGGGCGGGGAAGAGTGAGCAGGGGAGGAAGTACTGGTAGTTGAGGTCATCGGGATCGGCGGGGGCTCGACATTGGCCGGCCGTTTGTTCCCAATGTTCCCGTTGCCTTCTTTCTTCTCAGGCATGACGTGCTTGGGGATACCCTTGAAGAACCACGCTCCGGATTTTTTCCAAACCTGTAAAGTTGTCTCACCGTCAAGCGTGATGCGATGTCTCATGCGTCTCTAGTGATCGTTCGACTCCCCATTTCAGCGTACCTCGCGAGCTTCGCTGCATACTTTGCACAGCCAGACGGTGCGCTTCTTCGAGTCGGATGTGTCCACGCCACATTTTGAGCAAACGGCCTGAAGAGAAGAGCTCGGTCAGCGAGTCAAATCTAACTGAATCACCGTGAAATTACTTGTAAGCAAATCTCATACCTGGCCGCAATCCTTGCATGATTGGGGGGAACCGCCCAGGACGCGACCAAACTCCCGTCCGCAGAAAGCGCAATGCGTCACCCCGTTGCCGACAGTCAGTTTTTTCATATTGTCGAGCCGATCCACCAGCTTCCTATGGCGAGAAAGAGAGAAAGAAGAATATGTTGATTTGTCTCGCCCCCCAAGACGTGCGTGACGCCGTGTGTGAGTCTTATTACCCGATCCGTTCCTGCTCTTGCTGTTCCATCGTTTCCGCTCTCTTTATCACAGCTAATATGGCTTCCTGCTCTTCATCAGTCAGCGTGGTCGGGGCACTCTTTTTCGGCGCAGACGTGCCTTTGCCGGTGTGGACGGACCATCCTGTGCGCAGTCTGTAGTAAACCCCCAACCGAACAATAATACCGTAAGTGATCCGAATCCGTTACAGCACCCAGTATCAAGGTCAAGAAAACAGGGTTTCGTATCTTTCCTCCTTTTTCTGACTATCCAACTGCATGTCTGTCTATGTACTGTCTAGTTGCCTGTTTTTTGCCTGTGTGTCATCCGGTCTTTTCCACTATGTCTGAATGTCAACAGGTTGTCTGTTTCTCTCTTTACGCGTGCAAAAAATGGATTGTCTGTTCATCAATCTGTTGCCGCCATCGTGTGTATCCGTGTGCCTGAATGTCGTGTTTTGACCAGTCTACAATGACATTACTCATAAGGTTTTTACCTTCCCCGAAGAGCAAGTTGCCGGTCATCCGGACAGACCCAGGGATCTTGCGACGACGGACCAGTCGGCGTGGTGGGTGGTTTCAGTGACGCCATCTAAGGCACTGGTAGCTGAGTCGGGAAAAGATGCCGCAACGGATTCTGCAGATACTGCAACTGCATGGGAAAGATTCCTTATGGTGCACGGAGAAGCTGTCTTGATACCTCGAAAAAAGAGGCAAGGACACGTGCATCTTAACGGTACGATCGTATCATATTAATTTAAAAAATCGATCCAATGCGACTTCTTAAACCGCCATTCTGCCCTGATATGTGTCCAAATTCAATTGGAGATACGATCAACGCAAAACATTAAACCCCGTAATGGTCACCGGTACGATCTTCGCTGTCCATTAATGTTGTTAGCGGGAGAAAAATTTAGTTATCCCGACAAAGCGCGGCAAGCCTGAAACGACAGGCTAGGGACTCTTGCCTTCGGGAAAACGAGTGACTTAACGTGACGGTAGCGCGCGCGATATCCGAGAAAATGTGCATACTATAAAGACCCCTGGAATCCTAGGCGTAGCGCGTCGCACGGCAAAAGCCCTACCAAGGGAGAGCATCCAATCGATGGAAATCAGCATCATTAACTTTGGCCAGGGTGCTGCTGTTGCCTGTTTGCCTACGCAGACATTTCTTTTTCATTGAAAAATAGGCACACAGCGGTAGTTCCCGAGCATATACGAGCGCCAGCCTGGGTCGCCGCTACCAAACAACGTATGGGGCCTTGTTTTTATGTCTCCACCGCGTGACAATCCTTCCTTCTACTAATTTTGTCTATTAAGCGGAAGAACGAGTATTGCACTGGGGCTTTGTCGAAAGAAGGTCGGGCTTGAAAAAAATCCATTGGGATTCTTTCGTGCAGCAAATTAACAATAATGAACTAAAAGGGGCGGATAAGTGGGCAAGGGTTGGTCAAACCTTTTAGTAATGTGCTTTAATTATTATTACAAACAGATAGACAGGCAAAAAGACAAGCCGACAGACAGACAGACACACAGACACACAGACACACACACAGACACACAGACACACAGACACACAGACACACAGACACACAGACACACAGACACAGACAGACAACACAGACACACAGACACACAACAGACACACAGACACACAGACACACAGACACACAGACACACAGACACACAGACACACAGACAGACAGACAAACAGACAAACAGAAACAGGCAGCCACGACCCCCTCGAATCACACTGAAAAAAAAACTCGAAATGACAAAATTTATTCAAACTTCAAATGACTGCTCTGTTGTAACAGTAGTCGGTGCAGCCAGTCTGAAAAAGATTTATTATATTTACACTCAGCATCAGCGACATTTATCGGAGTTAGCAGTCCTTGAGAAACCAAGTGCAATCGTGTTCCGCTTGAAGGGCTCTGTCCTCTCACAGTCTTATAACACCAGGTTATCCTTGCTTGAAGGAGCAGCCTCACCCTTTGCGTGTGCAACATGTTCAATTCGGATCTGAAGCTTCCGCTTCTTTAGCCCCTTCATGAATTTATGAGGTCACCCTATAGTTTCGTAAATAAGCTGGACAATATTTTACCCTGACAAATATATTTCTGGACTGGCTCAGAAGATGAGCTTGGGGAACTGTGAATGGCTGCCTGTCAAAAACATCAGTGCACATTATTAAATTGGAAAGATTAAAAGGTTGACATGCCTTGCTCACTAAATTAGCTCGGGGCTCATGCGTCGCAGCCTCATTAATGGGATCTAAGAGGGAAATCGATTGCAGTTTCAACGCCGAGTAGGTTTTTAAATATCTAGAAGATAGCGTGTTTCTTTATGTGTTTGTATGTGTTTGTCTGTCTACCTGTTTGTCAGTCTGTGTGTCTGTGCGTCTGTGTGTCTGTGTGTCTGTGTGTCTGTGTGTCTGTGTGTCTGTGTGCCTGTGTGTCTGTGTCTGTATGTCTGTGTTTGTCTGTATGTCTGCCTGTCTGCCTGTCTGTCTATCTGTTTGCTTGCCTGTCTCTCTGCCTGCCTGTCTCCATGCCTCCATGCCTGTTTGAGTCCTGGATTAATACGAACATGGTGCGAACCAATTCTGGAAGAGGCTCTGTCCATGTACTGTCCCTAATTAATCCTTCAGTGACACGAAAGATTTTAATCCGGAAAGATCGATAGGGTGCGGCCCAGGATGTAAAGTTTCGAAGCCCATTACTACCGTTTTGTTCTCCAGAGTCACGTTCGCCTCTGTCGATATTGCGTTCTGTTTTCGGCTCCTGTACCCATGCATCTGACTGACACTTACACAACTAATACATACGTCCGCTTTCTCTGAACTAAATGGTTCTCCCCTAACGCGAGACATAAACTGTAAAATTTCGCACTAAAATACCATAATTTGGCGGTATGACCGGTGTTTAGTACCCCGCACCCATATGCGTTTTAGGTGAGGTCCCCGGCGACCTGCTCGCGCGCTTATCCCGACGTAAAGTGTTTGCGAGGGTAGATCAAACATCCACACATCCATCTGTGGAGGCAGTTTCTAGTGGATGTGCGCGGTAAATCGATACAGGGAACATGAGGCGACAATAAACGCAACCAGACACCGAAGAGGGTCCCCGCTATCGGGATCAGGATGCGACTGCAGCAGCAGCAAATATACAGCGTCATAATAATACTCGCACTTTCTCGTGATCATTGATTTCCGTTTCGACTGCCAGCTGAGCACGTTTTCACCCATTATTATGATAAATATACAAGCGGTATCGCAAACAATATTCCAGTCAATAATAATAACACTAAAGGTGTAAATATTCCTGATAAAGCAAGTACCGATCACCATTCAATTCTGTTGTCCGGGGCACTGTCAGGATACAACGCGTGTGGTGTCAACTATTAAGACCCGTATTCTTCGACCCTCAATGATTGGCGCTGATTTTGTCTGTGTCGTCTGCCTGATTGTCTGAGAGCCTGTTAATCTGTTAGTCTGTTTGTCTGTTTGTCTGTTGGTCTGTTTGTCTGTTTGTCTGTTTGTCTGTTAGTCTGTTTGTCTGTTGGTCTGTTGGTCTGTTGGTTTGCTGGTCTGCTGGTCTGTTGGTCTGTTGGTCTGTTAGTCTGTTTGTCTGTTTGTCTGTTGGTCTGTTGGTCTGTTGGTCTGCTGGTCTGCTGGTCTGTTGGTCTGTTGGTCTGTTAGTCTGTTTGTCTGATATTCCTGACCCTCATCGTTCCGCTCGCCTGTCTGAAAGACCACGCGCACCACAACGAACGCGCATGAAGGGTAATCAACTGTGTACGAACACAATAAGGCCGCAGTTTACTAAAGTCATTACTGTCGAAAAGAGTAATTGAAAGTGTCCTCTGTAAATGCATTATACGCCGAGAGGAAGAGTGGGAGCGCGCGCGTGTGTGTGCGACACGACCCAGACGATTGAAGAGGTCCCTGCGTGCACAACAGGCGTACATTCATAGTGCGCGTACGGTGACGTTACGTAAACCGGCTGATGTCTATTGAATTAGCTTTTCTTGACATCTTACATAAAATTATCTACCTCGACGAAAGTCCTTAGGAAGATCACCTTATATCCCATTCGGTAGAGAGACACATGAAACAGCTCTCACTTTTACAAAGATTCGCAATTCAGACATAAAAAGCTGAGCAGAAATCGCGAAATCAGACACGTGAGCTTACCTGTGTCTTCAGTTCGAACACGCTGCAATCAACCTCGTTGGGATCCAAGTTGTAACAGCTGACCACAACTCGCATGTGGATCGATTCAAATAAGATCGACTGTGAGAGATTTTTGTGGGTGCGAAAACCGGAGAAGATAACGTCAAACGCGCTGCTTGTGTGCGATTAAAAACAATTTCCCCCGCCAAGCTCAGTCAGTCGTTGTCGTCGTCGTCGTCGGGGATTTATCATCCCCAAACAGCTCGAAATTTCCGGCTGTGAATGACAAATGCAACAGCAATCACGGTGTACATATATGTGTGTGTCTGTATATGGCAGTTGTTGCTCGCGACGCGCGCTCTCCCCATCCAGCCCGGTCTATGCGCCCGGATGGGATATATCGCTAAATCATGATCTTTTCAAGCCCCTAAACGGCAGCTTTAGCGTCCGTCCGATCCCGATGGCGTATATTATGCGAACAGGGGTATACACACACGGATAAGAAAAAATCCGGCCTCTATGGCATGGGGTTGTTAGCGGCGGGTCCTCCTATTATGAAGTGGGCCGGTGACGTGAATGGAATAATGATCTTGACAGATATCTTATTCACAGCACATTGTTGGGGTGGGGGAACGATCAGAGAGAGCGGGGCTCTTGCCGTGGGGATGGGGGATATGCAGTCAGTCAGTCAGTTTAATACAGTCTCAGTCAGTTTAATACAGTCAAAAGGGGGTTAACGCGAATAGACTCTATTCCCGGTGCGTATTATACTGGATGCCTGCGCCTGTGAACCAACCACGGGGTCGTGGGATGTGGAAAAGCGTATCTGGCTGTGTCTGCCTGTATACGTGTGTGTCTGCCTGTATACGTGTGTCTGCCTGTATACGTGTGAGTGTATGTGTGTGTTGTCTTCTGCACTCGGCAGATGGGATGAACAGGAGACCACAACTGATCTCGCATGCATCGAGCGTATATTACAGCGCCCTACCAAAACACTATACAGAATAATGTACCAGCGCAAGACCTACGCGGGGTACAGACAAACCGGTCAACAGGATGCCGGGCTCTTCGCGCCTTGAATTTCAAATACAGGGTACGCACTCGTCTACGAAGAAGGGGGGCTAAATTGTGGACTCCAACCGCCGCATCGATTTTCGCGCTCTCGTGTACGTGTGTGGGTGCGTTTATCTGTCGCTCCCGACACCGTATGTGCCTTGCAAAACCGTTGGAATGTCTCTCAAGTCACACTGGCCCATCCTGTTGGTATAAGCCTGTACTTGAGGGTTTGGAGGGTCTATGCGCTCCTGCCTTGACTGTTGGAGAGCGTCACGCCGCGGTGAGACTGCACCGTGACCGTCAATGCCGTCTGTATGTGTGAAAGGGTGTCGGTCGATGATGAGGATGAGAGTCAGGAAACAATCACAGACAAACCGGCGGAAAAGCGGGACTTTCAGTCCTGTTGCATGCAACACACACACGCGCGCGCGTTCACATACAAGGATGCAGTTGTTACGCCATCGTCTGGCATGTCCGGTCACGGTTGAGATGGGTGGGCCTGTTGTTTCTTTCGCACACGAACAGAGAGGGCAATTCCATATTCTTCTGCAGAACATACGGCGATGTAATTATAGGAATTAATTTCAGGACTAGCTAAATTTAACAGAACCGGAAAAAGAAGTGAAGGAATGGACCAATCAATCCATACAGTACTAGAGGTTAAACGGAATGGTGGATACTACTAATCGTAACACAAGGTCTCGCAGGGATGGGTTTGAAAAAGAAGCGTTAAGGGAGCCAAAGCTAAGCAACAGCAACCGGAGTGCTCAACAGAGGTCGTAAGGTCTAGCTGGGGCTCCGCGCCGAACAGCTCCCACAATCGGTTGAACTGCTCCTGATACGGCTTTACAGCTCGGGGATGTCCGATTCGACTATATCCTCGCGGTTCTGCAGGACGGCGAGAAGGGTGAAACTAACAGAGCCCATGAAGAGATGCCGCCCGTCGATGATGACGAACTTGTGGTGCAGCGTCGCGGTCCCGGTCACGGCCTCGCGGTTCATCCGCACAACCACTCCGACGTCCCGCACGCGTGCCATGAACTCGTTTCCGCCCTTAGCGATCGCGGTGACCCGTTCGTCCAGGAGGATACGCACACGGACGCCCCGCCGCTGGAGCTCCGAGAGGATTACTTCCAGACGGTGGCTGGTCATCATTGGGCAGGCAATGTCTGGTCATCATTGGGCAGGCAATGTCTGGTCATCATTGGGCAGGCAATGTCTGGTCATCATTGGGCAGGCAATGTCGACGGCGTGTTGGGCAGCGTGCACGGTTGGGCAGATGATGTGCCAGTTGTGGTCCTCTGCGTGGTTCAGCTTGCAGCGCCGCCGATCGATGCGGTGGCCGTTCATCTCCAGGGCCGCACACAACTGATCGGGGAATGTGAAGTGGCGGAGGATGTTGCCGCATGTCTTGGTCAGTCCTGGGCAAAAAAACTGTTGCATACAACAAAAACACACTAGTACTTACTTGCAATCGATGGGAAAGACCGAACAGCGCTGCGAAGTATTTCCAGGAGGATCTCCATGTCAGAGCAGCTCAGGGCGACGCCAGCCAATCACAGGCCGCGGCCACACTCATATGCCACGCCCAGAACGGTGACATCCATACACACATAGACAAAGCACAAATTCAAGTCACATGACATAGAGAAAGACGACCTTCCTTCGCTCGGTCTGATAAGTCCGTGAAAAAGCGATGGAAAAGCAGCTATTAAGCAACATCAGCACGGCCAGAACCTTGAACTGACCAATTTAAAGGCAATTTTCGGTAGTAATGAGCAACAAAACCGACTATGACTTAGGACTAGCTTTAACTTGGTCAGTCCACTTGGTTTCGATGGACAAACCAAATGACAAAAAAGATCGAAAACCAGACTGCAATCACACAGGCATAAAGTTGAGGCACACAAAAGCAATTACAGTAGTCGCTACACACCAGGCAGCCAGGTCCTGAACGAATTCAAAAGCAGTCTGGATTTTGAAAAGAAAGAAGCACCAGGCAAACGCTATGGGTTGAATCGGTAGGGTGGCGGAGGGCGCCACAAGTGTAAATTAAATGAGTGTTGTTTACAATTTACACTTGTGGCGCCCTCCGCCACCCCACCGATTCAACCCATAGCGTTTGCCTGGTACCGGATGTGCCTGCTGAGAGATGACAAAGACCAACGCGCGCAACGGCAGTTCCACAAGCGAAATGACATGGACAGATTCGATGGTCACAGATCACATGACAAAAGTTTACCTTTGCATTGATGTGGCTTTCGGATGAACTCCTTGACAGCAATCCACGCGACGAAAACCAGGCACCAGAAAAGCAAGGAAGCCAAGGCGACGCAGCATTTCTGCAGGATCCAGTTGGCGAAGGAGGAGACGCGGTCGCCCCGGCCGTCGAAGGCTGACAGCCATTCAGGATCTGATGCAGCGCTCCAAATCATTTCCTGGAATCAGGAGGAGAATTTTGCCAGACGACGATTTGGTAGAGGTCAGATAAAAAAGGGGGAAATGCTGCCTGAAGCGAGAAGGAATTTTTCAATTTGGATTGCTTCCTTGGTTTCTGCTTGGATTGTGGTCGAGTGCGAACACTGTAACAGGGATTTTGCCTAATTGTTCACCGTCGAAAAAGGGTCCGATTTATTCACCGCCACTTTAAATTCTCACAACTTTTCTCCATCTCCACCAAATGTAGCGTTCTTGGTCTCCAACTTTAGGGCGACCACTGACTAAATTGAGATTGCAAGGAATGTGGATGAGTCGATGTGTGAAAAGCGCACAGCGCCCAGATTGCGAAGGGAGTAACATCTGACCAAATTCCGTGGCGTCTATTTACCTAATAACACTTGTACAACAGGACTTGACCACCGGTCATGTGATGACTCACGCGAGATTATCATGACACTCCGTGCAAAACGATCTAGTCCAGTCATTGCAGGTGAACGTCTAGTCAACGACAAGATTTATTACACTAGAGGGTCCGGGGAATGGGCAAAAGGGGCGGGACAGGGGGTGGTTTTCAAACAATCGAACAATCAACCACTTGACCACTTCTGCTCCGCCCCTTTTGCCCATACCCCGGACCCTCCAGTGTACTCAATCTTGTCGTTGATTGTACTCTCACTTGTCAGTGGAGAAATGCCTCTTCTGCGGAGAACTTTGTATGACGGAAATATGACGGTCGCAGCAGTAGCGGTCTAAATTTACTAGTACGATTTCGTTGAACTAGTGTGCAACGCCATGCTGGATTCGGAATATTAAGCCTCGGTACCAAAAATCAACATCAAAATGATTCCCTCCATCCGGACAGAACCAATGAAAGGCGCCAAAGCAGTTCGAATAAAAACTGCAGAGTACCGACTGCGATACGACCGTGCGGCCACATTTATAATTTCTGGCACAATAAGTGCGAAGGTAGGGTTCGAAATTGAAAAATTGTAAAAAAGAAAATGTGAGGCTAATTAATCAGAATTATGGTTGCAACGAGGCCTGGCAAGTGGTGATACACATCAGGTTAAGGACGCCTCTGATCCGCCTCTCAATCGCAGTTGCCGGAACAGCCTCAGTTCTTCGTGTTGTTCCTTGGCCCGGGCTAAGCAACTCAATCCATCCTGAATTTCCGCAACCGTTTCTGAAACAACCGAACAATGCGTCAGAACTGGGAGCGAATAAGCCTATTCCCTGACAGGAAAAAAATCCGTCCAGGACGCCAGAATGCGTCAGAACGGGGGAGCGAATAAGCCTATTCCCTGACAGGAAAAAAATCCGTCCAGGACGCCCACATGGTATGCAACAAGGATTAACTAACCTATTTTATCCGATTCCGCTTGCAGGAAGTCGAGGAAATTTCGGTATGATCGAATCTGCATGTCCAGTTGACCGAGGATATATTTCAGGCGGGCATTTCTTTGTCGTTGCTTTGCTATCGCTACATTGCGGGCGCTGGCAAGTCGGAGCTGTTTCAAGAGGGACTCCAAGTTATTTAGCGTCTCTTCCGGGTGCTCCTCATCATCTTCCTCCAATGGCACTTGTAAATCCTGATTAAATCCATCGTCGAAGTCATCCCGCGGTGCGAATGCCTCATACAAGTTTTTCTAAAACGAGACAGAAAAACAATACTCAACATCAAATTACTCGTACAATACAAGTATAGTTAAATCAATCAATCAATCGACAAAATCATAAAAAATAAAACAAGATTGTTTCGGGTGTGAAAATAATTTCAAACAACTAACTTATTAAGCTGAATAAATGTGGAAGTTTCTAGTTAACGAATACATCGTCGAAAAACTGAAATGTCGCATTCAATCCATAAATCAGCCAATAGAAGGTACGAAACATAATTCAAACTGCAGTCATTCGATCAATCAAGCGAGAAAACATAACCACTACTTGACGATCCATAAACGCTCAATCAATCAATGAAGACTTAAAGGAACCATACCCGAAAATTTGCAACAGCTTTCGGGAAAGTCTCATTGCGAAAGTTCGCTTCCACAGTCCGATTAAGCGAACACAACAATTCTTCCGTTGCTAAACTCTTGCTTCCATTTTTGCTCTTGGTCATCTCTGCCATCAAGTGGACCAAATTGGATGAGACCACATGACGCGCCTCATCCTCCACTGGAACACAAAAGAATGAATAAAGAATTTTCACTCCCATGACACTTGTCTTACTCCATCAAATATTTCATACCTTCGCCACAATACATTTCGACGGTGCCACGGCCCAATTCAAGCAGTCTGTCATCAGTCTTGCGCCATTCTGGGTCCATTTTGACGGAGGCAACCTCGAACTGCCACTTCTGAAATAATCTCTCCGCAAATTCTTCCCGATTCGCAGCCGCAATACTCTCGCTCATCACGGTGGTCGATGGAACATCCGTGGTTGCAGCCTGATTCCATTTTATCGGGGACTCAGTTGTGGTGGGATCGGAATTCTCCTTGTCGACCTCATCTTCCTCTTCCATGGCGTCGCCCGCTCCTCGCATCAGCGGAATTGGCTCTTCAATTGCCATATAAATGTCAAACTCAATAACAACGATGCTTGGCCTCTGTTGATTGGAAATACGACTTCGCAATTTCCGTACGGGTGCTGTAAAATGC
Source organism: Hypsibius dujardini (assembly GCA_001579985.1). Lineage (NCBI taxonomy): Eukaryota > Metazoa > Tardigrada > Eutardigrada > Parachela > Hypsibiidae > Hypsibius > Hypsibius dujardini. Next base: position 17,982 of record LRSR01002609.1, read on the forward strand.
AGTGCGAAAAGCGAAATTTTGCCCAGATGAATAATAAAAATAAACAAAGACTTTCGTCGCGCGCAACGGTTTGGCCTGCTGGCCGTTGCCGCGATGACGTAGCCATCATACGCATGTGTAGCGTACCGTAGGCTACGTTACATCAACGTAAGCAATGACGCACGCTGATACGTACTACTGTACGTTCGTTCGTCGTGTCTCGTGTGTGTGTGTTCAGAACCTCTGCGCCACCGCTCCAGACTGTCAGAGACGTCAGTTCTTCATTCATTTTATTTCAATCGGATTTCCAATGAAATAGTTCACGGTCCCAGAGTTACTAGTATTGTGAGTGTGTCTTTGTTTATTAGTAGTTCCAGACCTGTAACCCTTGTCGAGCTTTCCACAGTCGTTTTTGATTTGAATCTGTCCCGGAATGGTGGAGCGATTCGAAGTGACGGACGACGATTATCGGGACGCCTTGGATCCGACCTCTCGCAAGCGACGCAAGTTCACCAAAGACGATGCGATTTACGGTGAGAAATTTCTCCCATAACAAATGTTTTATCGTATAAACATACCAGCTTCTAGGAGCTTCTAGCTGGAGCATGATGGTTCTAAATTTAAACTCGGTCGCTAAATTGGTTTGTCAACTGTTTGATTGGTTGATTTGATGGGACCGTTAAAACTATGGCGAGTATGGAGCGGTCGTTTGATTGATTGATTTTGTGGGACCGTTAAAACTATGGCGAGTATGTCACGGTCGTTTGATTGGTTCATTGTGCGACTTGTGTGGCAATTTTTCCGCTTTTGCGTCCTTTTATGTATATAATTGTGGAGTTTTGTAATATTTTCTGTAGGCATGTGGGCTGATGGTGACAGCGATGAAGATAAACCCGGTTTCGGCGGCGGCGGCGGCGGGAAGAAAAATCGTGGAGCAGACTACTCTGCGCCGTTGAGCTTCGTTTCGGGCGGCGTCAAAGAGGGCAGCGAAAAAGGTAAGAATCGCGTGCACGACGAGGACGAGGTCAGCTTTGTAAGTTCCCCGAAAACACCCAAGGTGAGTTCTTTGTTGGCTGGTTGTACGATTGCTTGAGAGAATTTTTTCGCTGGTGGAATAATGGTTAACCGTGCGATTTCATTTGCTTGTAGAGTGAGGGTTCGGGAAAGCGCGGCGGTGGGAAAGCAAAGACATTTGCGGGCTTGGGAATGGAGATGAACAAGGACTTCGGGAAATGGGAGAAGAATACCAAGGGAATTGGTTTGAAGCTAATGGGGAAGATGGGGTAAGGCGGATAAATGTTCTTTTTTCGTTCGCTCGATTGATTAATTAATGGATTTGATTGGTTGGTTTGTTGGCGAATGCGTTGAGACTTTGCCATCACGTACATCGTCGTATGGTCGTTATACGTTATTACTCGTAGGGATTTGAATTTTATTTATTTCTTAAGTCATTGACATTGTGCTAATTTTTTTATCAGTTCTTGTACCGGTACGAGGTAAAGGCGTTTAACCAGGCCGTTTTAGAAATCGTTACTTAACCAGGCCGGCAGGCGGCGTGTAAGTCGTTTTTGGAAACGACGGCGCATAAGGAACGGAAGTGGCGCCTCTACCGGACGGCTTGCACACTTCTCCATTGAGATTCTTCCCTTCCTCTTTTTGGATCCAGATTCGAACCGTGAGGCTTAGGAACTTAACCAGGCCGGCAGGCGGCGTGTAAGTCGTTTTAGGAAACGACGGCACATAAGGAACGGAAGTGGCGCCTCTACCGGACTGCTTGCACACTTCTCCATTGAGATTCTTCCCTTCCTCTTTTTGGATCCAAATTCGAACCGTGAACGCTTAGGAACGAACTAAAATGGGTCAGAGAATGTTTCTGAATGTTTCAAGCCATCTGCTATAGCATGGCAGCACTGCAGTGCCTAGAAATCAACGTTGAAAAAAACCGGTCTGGTTAATAGCCTTTACCTCGTACTGATCGACTTGTCGTTTTAGATGGAGGCTTTCATTTGATGGATAAATATCCCTGTTTTAATGATCTGGTTTTTCAGATTTAAACCCGGCCAGGGCTTGGGAAAGGAAGGCGAGGGCATAACAAAACCCATCGAAGTTGTCGTCCGCAAGGGAAAGGGAGCGATCGGTGCTTACGGTTCGGAGAAGGTCCGCGATCCGCGGGAAGTCGATGTAGAGCAGCCTAGTGTGCAGCCGGCGAGACGAGCTGCCGTCCAGCAGTCAAAGCAGTGGCGCAAAAAGGACGGAGCAGATGTGCCCAACTACCGATTTCGAACCGTGGAGGAAGTACTGGAGGATAAGGAGAGCAAGGTGGCTGGTGGCTGGGACACCTCGGAATTGAGCAAGGTCAAAGTGATCGACATGACGGGAAAGGAGACGAGGGTGTTGTCAGGTATGGATTACGTTGCTGTCTCCCTTGTATTTTTTATGGATATTTTTAGCGTCCGACATTTGAGTTCATTCTTGCTGTAGGTTATCATGCGATGCATACACAGCGAGATCGGGATGACGACGACGGGCCTGAAAGAATCTTCGACGTGGCCGAACTGCGACATAACCTCGATCTCTTGATCGACCTCAGCGAAGCCCGGATTGTGGAAAGCAACAAGAAACTCGAGTACGAGAAGAATCTGGCCGCTAGTTTGGAGGACGAGCAGAAGGTTCTGACGGAGGACAAGGAACGGGATGACTACCATGTCGGTCGACTCAACGTGGTCTTCGATATGATCGATCGACTCGTGGCCAACCAGGATACAATGTCTTTAGATGATTTTTTGGGCATTTTCAACAACTTGTACGACCATCACCAAGAGGATTACCGATCGTTCGAATTCGATCAGCTCGCCGCGGCCATTGTCAGCCCAATTGTAAGTCAGTTGTCGAAAGCGATCCGATTTTTCTCCAACTTGTGAACTGGTACATCGTATCTTGATTTTTAGATGGCTCGATATCTGATGCACTGGGATCCGTTAGTCGATCCGACCTTTGCCATGCGGGAGATAATTGAGTGGCGCCGGCTGCTGGAACCAAACCAACGGTCCTTTGAAGTCGCGAGGACAACCGGAAATCCGTTCCAAAATGTGCTCTGGACCGCTTGGATGCCACCTGTGAGACAGGCAGTTTTGTAAGTTAAATCTGCCTTTCCATCTGGTCACTACGAGTGGACCTCAGGCAGTCAACTGTGCGGAGCACTTACGTGTTTGTCTTTCCGACTGCCCTCGACTTGCATTATCTCTACCGTTTCTTAATCTGGAATTTTCCGCATTCGTCAATTTGAAAGTTCAGTCATTCTAATCTGTCTGTTTTTCTAGGAGATGGTCGCCCAGATCGTTCGTTGACAACGATCCGATCCTCAGACTTGTGAAGGCATGGGATCACGGAATGCAGGATGACATCTTGGAGCAACTGGTGCTGCCGCGATTGATCGCGGAAACCGAAGCATGGGATCCTACTGTGGACCCAGTTCCGATCCATCACTGGATTCATCCATGGCTGGAAGTTCGATCGTTCAGCTCTCGGTTGGAAGTTCTGTACGGCACAATCCGGCAGAAACTCAGTGTGGCGTTGACGCAATGGAAACCGATTGATCCGTCAGCGCGTCTAATGGTGGAGCCTTGGGTGGATGTTTTCTCCCCGGCTACGTTGGAGCAGTTTTTGCTGAGGAACATTCTGCCCAAGCTGCACGAAGTGATGGAACGCATGGTAAGCTTAAGCAAAGATGTCATTTTGTGAAGGCTCTCTAATGAACAAATTCGTTCATTATTCAGGTGATAAATCCGCGGTCGCAGATTCTGGATCCATGGAACTGGACCATGGAATGGAGCAAGCTGATGCCTGTCAGCGCTATGGCAGCCCTCCTCGAGAAACACTTCTTCCCGAAGTGGCTGGCTGTTCTGGATGCATGGCTAGCCCGCAACCCCGACATGGAGGAAATTCCCAACTGGTATAGTGGCTGGAAAGGGATGATACCTGAGAAGCTTCGTGAGCACCCTTCCGTACAGGAGAATTTGACGAAAGCCCTAATCCGCATGGCTGGCGCAATTGATGATGACGACGACGAACCGCTGTCACCGCCTCCTCCTGCACCTTTGCCGCCCATGCCGCAGCAGCAGCAGCCTCCTCCGCCTCCACCGCCGTTACTTCCGAATCCGGGTGTAACACTCGGCTACATCAACTCCGCACCGACTTTCAAGGATGTGGTGGGCAGGCGGGCAGAAGAATTGGGCGCCATCTTCATGCCGGTTGTCGGGAAGAATTATCACGGGAAGCAGGTGTTTCGGTTTGGCTCGCAGAACATCTCAATCGATCGGGATGTCATTTTCGTCCAGCGCGGCACGAATTGGGTGCCAATTGGATTGGAAGAACTGACGCGCTCGTCTCTCTAATGTGATTAACTGGTTGTTTTGCTTTTCATTATTACTTCTATATACCATTGCGTTTTAACATTGTTTTCGTGAATCGTGAGATCGAGAGTGCTGAGCTTTATGTGCTCGTCACAGACAACACCCGCATTCCCATCCAGGCATGCGCAAACGAATTAGGTCGGCTGTATTACGCACTGGGGAATCAGAAACTACAAAGACCCGAGAGAATCAGGCAGTTGGAAAGAGTTTGTTGACTGAAAAATCCACACAAATGGTGTCGGCACGAGGCGTCATGTCGAGAAAGGAACAAGCTAACTGGAAACTGATTCTGCAGTTATATCCGTACGATCGTGCAAAAACAGATGTATAAACGCAGTTTACGCTTATTCGACAACAATATTCGCGTATTTGTACTTACAGGATTAATACAGTCTGGTTAAATGTGTACTAGGATAGAGAAAAAGGCTACCTGTTCGCAAAGAGCACCAGCAGCTTTAAGATATCAATCAGCCTACCAATCAGGCAAGCGACGAAGAAGAAGACTTCAGACAAAGCGCGGCAGTGCATAAAGTCTCTTAAGAAAACATATGGAAAGGAAACGAAGTAAAAAGGTTGGCACGAATACAGAAGCCGTGCCACTCATTCCCGGCGTAGATTCTCGAGCCGAGCCTCCAAATCAGCATCCAGGTCGCTTCCACCGGCTGGTTGGGCGGTAGGTGTCTTTTTTGCCACACCACCGCCTGGCGCAACGGTGCCCTGACCGATGGGCAGGTTTCCAACCTGATCGGCAATCTGCAGTCCCAATTCATCCAGAACTTTGTTGACAATTTGATCCCTGAAATGAACAGTTGAGTTAGTTTTACGAATGCTTAATAACGCAAGAACAGCCCAAGTACAGGTTTAAACCAGCTGGTCATCCTCAGAAGAAAAAGCAAAGGTCATTTTAAATGGTCACTCACGTTTCTTCCTCGTCGTTGTCGTCACCCATAGCGTCATCCATAACGTCATTCATCATTTCCTCCTTCATGTCCATGATTTCAGACTGCTTCTCAAACTCTTGCATGATTTTCTGAATTTGGGGAAGATTCATCTGCAGAAGAGAGAAATAGCAAAAAATTAACAGGGCGACATCGCACCAGACGTCGTTTGATGTGTCTCAGAAGTCACGGTGGAAACGGCACTGGATCTGTGACTGGATCTGTGTCTGGATCTGTGACTGGATCTGTGACTGGATCTGTGACTCGGATCTGTGACTCGAATCTGTGTCTGGATCAGTGACAGGATCTGTGACTG
>LRSR01002611.1:0-22567 GCA_001579985.1 Hypsibius dujardini
AACAAATCGATACACAGTTCCGCCAGATGAAGAATATCTTCAATTTTCCTCATGGGTTGTCCATTGTGATTCTCTGCAATGACACTAATAAATGTCAGAGGAATCGTGTCCGGTGGTGCTATAAACTAATAATAATGCGATATTATTTACCGTGATTGTGAAGGAGTTGTTGTTTGCCGTCATTATCTGTACGGATGACACTTTGCTAAAGCACTGTGGGGGGGGGCCTGGCATCGATGGGACTAGAGCTTACCATCCATCTTAGCTTGTGCTGATAGTTTGGTGTAGTTGACAAGGGCCGCGGACTCAAGACATTTTTTTATAACCGACTTAACTTCTTCTGGTGGAACTGGCGTAACGATGTCCTTCATAAGAACACGTTCTAAGAAAGAAAGGCTTGATTTGAGAGCTCCTTCTGGCCTCCCCATTGGGAAGCAGTATCTACATTGAAAAAGGAAGCAACTTATAGGCCGTTTGTTGCTGTACTAATCAGACAGGCCACAAGATTGAATTACCGGAAGTTGGTTATTTGATATTCCAGTAGATGGCGCAACCGCTCTTTCACTTCATCAAACTTTTCTTTTTCAGCCAGAATCACAGTTCCAATCCCGTCTGGCCTGTGGATTAAAAAAAGGAGAATTAATGTCAGCTCTAAACAACTTTGAAATGTAGATTTACCGATTGCCGTGAACGTGAGACGCACAGAACTCGAAGCTGTAATGCATTAAGGTTGGATCAATGGCCATTCCTCTCTCTGCACGTGCCAGTAGATCGTCCAGGTAGGAGAGATGTCGGTGGCAACCACGGACACCATACCGCGCACAATACCTGAAAAGAGAAGAGTCACAGTTGAAAAGTTTTTATATTTAGTGCGAGACTGGATTTGACCGACATACTCGTCCAGAACAAAGATCTGGCCAGGACTGAACCAACCCTGTAAACAACATTGCAAGAGTTGCAAGTGATCCAATTGATATTCAGACGGCAGGGATAATAATATTTTTTACCAAAGAAGCGAACATATCGTTGAGCCTATGGTCCAGGGTCAGTGTTTGTAGATTCTTAAAGTAGGCGGAGTGATCAACTTTGACTGGGTCAGTCGTGCAGAATGCGTCCATCCCATGCTTGCGGGCCTTGTCCGTGTCTATCATATTGCATGATACGTATTAAGTTAGTACATAATAGCGACTTAGAAGATTATTATCGACCAAACAAACAGACCTCCTTGGAGCTTGCTAAGTGGAGAGTTGAGGGGCGCTTTAGCACTGGACACTGTCGTCGTGGGTGGAGGTTGAGGCTTGACGGCTTGTCCCGTTGCTCGGTACATTGCCTGAACCCATTGATGCCTCTCATTTTCGTCATCCGACGCAAATAGCAGAGCCTCGTTGTCTTTAGTTGCGTTAAAAAAGAACCTTCCACCGTCATATTCTGCCGAGAACAAGGGAAAAAAATGATGTAAAATACACAACAATATGTGGCACTTATTGCGTGAGAAACGAACCGGTAACGGCTTCGGTATATTCTATAATGTGGCCGTCAAGAGTGGTCATCTCAGTTGGATCGCTTTTCTTTTCTTTGTAGCTGCACATTGCAAATGTGTATTGTGAAACCTGAGAAAACACCGGCATTTTTGAATAATGAATGCTTTTTAATCATGCACGTTTATTTACCTGGACTAAAATCATGAATCGTTTCTTCCATTTTTTCCACACGTGTTTTCCCAGTGCGTAAAGATATCCGCTACATTTCAAATTTTGCGGACGATCCATGCGCAGTGTCAGGCGTATTTTAATGTCCTTGTCAGGAAAGCCTTTGGCTGTTGTTTCCATCTTATTCCATTCGGCTGTCTTATTTGTTGAAGGCGTTGGACGGATAACTAACTTGGCCAGTTCTTTGTCATCGAAGCGAATAATTCGCGCATTTTCCGCGTAGAGCTTGATCTTGACGACAGGGAGGGGATGAGTTGTTGTGAAGTCCCCTTGGGTATCCCAGTGAGGTTTTGCACTTTCAGTTTGGTCAGTCTGGAGCTTTTCTCCACCCTCAATTTCCATGGTGCAATAAATGATCCTATTGGGAGGCAGCGACTTCAATCCCTGGACTTCCTGTACAATCACCTCAAGGTTGAAGGAGAGTACAACATCCAGTTTATTTAGCGCTGTTTCCCCTCCGTCAGTGTCTGATTTGGATATAGATGATGTGGTTCCGCGACGTGACCTTCTAAAGCTACAAGAAAAGACGCATTTTTTGATTCGCTATTACGCTATAGTTGTGTCTCTCTACCTGCCTGCAAGTTTGTCAATCTGCCTGTCTCTGTCTTTCTGTCTGCTTGTATGTCTATTTGTCTGTTGTATGCCAGTCTGTCTGTTTGTCTGTCTGTCTGTGTTCTGCCTGTCTGTTTGCCTCTCAGTTTGTCCATCTGCCCACTAGTTTGTTTGTACCTGTTGTTGTAGCGCCCAAATTTGCGAAGGCCATATTTAGAATCCGTTGTGCCTTTAGAAACTGGAAGGCTCTCCAGGTTGGACATCAATAAATTTATACTGGAGCGAAGCTCTTCCAAAAATAAACTCTCCATCTCTTTGACGACAAATTTTGGCAGAAGTTTCCGATTCTTCTCCATTTCTGTGACCTTCTGCATTTGTCCGTCTAGCTCCCGACGAATTGCCGCTGCTTGCTCATCGGAATTATCTAACTATAACACAAATATACAGATAATTTGCGGCGTACAGCTAAAACTTTGGGGAAGGGCCCTCACTTGAAGCGCATTGAAGAGAAGCTGGTGCTCGAACTTTTTGACTCCAAGAATATTTTGGAAAATATCGTACAGCTGGTCCTTACTCTGAATAAGTTCAGAGGCAGTGGCTGCATTCTGTGACTGTCGGAGACCTTTGCGTTGGTCGTCGTCACCCTTGATGTAAAATAATAGCCCGCCTCAGATTGTTGGCAGTATTTATAATACATCTAAAATGGTTGCTTCATTCACCTTGGTAATCGTCTCAAACTTTATTATCCAGGAGTTCATCACGGTTTCTTTGTTAAGGCCATCAATGTCGGGAAGATTCTGTATCTGTAAATGAAGCGAGAGAAATGGAAATCAATACACCCATGAGGCATGAAGGTAATTGACAAATATTGAACGCATACCCGTTTTTCCACCATTTTGCGGAAGATCTCCTTGAAGTCGTTGTTTGAGCAGCCACCGCTTTGCACCATTTTGGCGCAGCGTTCGCTCTTCAGGAAAGTATCTGTATAGACCTTGATTGAATTGATAAAGGCCTCGTCAGCAGCTATCTGGAAAAATGAACTTGACTGTTACCAACTTCTTGTAGACAGTTTGGAATTGTACTAGTACTATTAATATCTGTTCTTGAATGAATTAAGGGTCAACTGGTCGTCATCTTGCCAGTAATCGTCTTACTTGGGTATCTCCGTTAAGAAATGCTTGAAACCGGTCTTTGGTTATTTGTAGCTGTTGCTTTGTTACCCGAAAAGGCTTTCTGAAATTGAAATCGTAATTGAGTTCTTGAACAATTAGGCTTTAAATGTGCGCCAATCAAATGAACATACCGTGCCATATCGGTGGGCTGCTTGGCATTAAATGGGTAAGCCACACAACGTGAAACGAAAACGTAGAGCTGCAATCGGGTCTTGCGTGCTTCTTCATCGTTCTCAGCCTGGTCGGGTACATCCAAGGACTTTTCATGGTTGTTCGGCCTCTGGGGAGGCTCCGACGAGATTGATGGACTCGGACTGTTAAACAAAGAACGTTACTATATATAAGATCCTAATAAGTTGCCAGAATCCATCGCAATCCCAAGGAAGGAACCTAAAATACGTAAGCTACCTACCTCAAAGGACGAGCGAGGGAATTTGAGTTCTTGTTGTTGGCAGGTTCTGATGCAGGTGTGAGAAGACTTTTGACCGATGTTGCGCTGGAAACTGGTGGTAATTGCAGGCTTCTGATGTCCCGGTCCCGATCCACGACGGCCGAGGCAAGTGAAATGGTTTCGGCCTTAGAACCAGTCGAATACTCGCGCTCATCTTCATCTTCACTGGAGGATGGCGCTAACATTTTACTGATGGGTGCAGTAGTGGACCTTCAGTTCATCTCATCTCATCCTCTCTTGCATTACATCCCACGTCTTAATTTCATTTTTGACACCGATTAATAAAACGGCTAGAACAATAATCTCTCTGGCATGTTTCAAGAGATCCCTCTTATTTGTGGAACAAGTTGACGGGACGCAATAGTGGATGGAGGAGCAAAGATCCCGGTCACCAAATTGACGAGCTGCAATAAGGGTGCGTACATGAAAGAAATGTCCAATGGATAAATTCCTGAAATGTCTCCTATTCGCCGCGACGCGAGCGAAAAAGCCACCACAAACTAAAAGTCACTTATGGAAAAGTGTCGTAACTCTGTCCGTATCCCCAGGAAGACACGTTTTTTTATAAGCCAATATAAAGGGATCACATCACAGTCCTTGCATCGGCGATCAAACATTCATCCCTTGCTGACTTACAAAACAATTTCATATTCCTCTAAGCACATTATCCTTCCTTGTCAAGAACAGGCAGGCGGCAGGCACTCCTCAAACACAACAAATTTTCGGCCTTGCCAGCACATTGCAAATGCCCATCATGGATGGCATGTTGATAAGACAATACGCACAAGAAAGATCACATAACATCACATATAGTTAGTAGTACACTTCCACGGTTTTTTCTAAGGATAGGAATTATGGGTGTATATGAGCAATTTGTAACGACACTCTGAATTATTTCGACGTACAGACGTTTGTTTGTCTGACACACTCACTCACTTGGTTAAACGAACGGGCAAGGGGGGAGGAGGAGGACAGGAAAACGAGTCCACGCCATAATATCACGGTCCCAATCCCAATCAATCGACGACCCGACACCTAAGCACATGCACAGCACAGCACAAACCCCGATCCATGTTTGCCAACGGGCTCCTTTCTTTCTCACTCCCCTTTTCCCGGTTGGCTAGGACCAGAGGAGAGCCAGAGCCAGGGGGATCGATGTTGCTTCATGAGTAGTTGACGCTGCATCCCATCCAGTCTCTCCACGGAACACCCTAGTGCCGCTACAGTACAGTACAGTTCATCCACTGCAGATCGATTCTCTCTGACTTGCAACCCATGCATGTCCCTGGTTGTACGTTATGCTCCCGTCCCAAGCCGACTGAGAGGAAGCAACAAGAATAACCATATGCTTAGCTCACAGCTCTTCCTCCTTTTCGTTCTCATTGGTTTAGACCAGCGGCAAAGCTCTTTGCAGTATGACGATCGGGCGGATCTTCACTATACGGTAATAAGAAACTTTGCATATAGGCGCAGTTTGATGGTTCGAGCAATAATTCTATTGCTATTCTGGCTGGCTCGATAACTCGACTTGTGTGCCGCATGCAAATGCAAATTTGCTGCTGGCCAAAAGATACAACAGGAATGCAAACAAACAAATACTTATTGTGGATAGACGCTGCGATGTGTTGTGCGTCTAATAGTTTCACTTTTAATTTTTGGTTTAATTGCCAAGTCAGAAAATAGTTTGCAAGCAAGCCCAACTGGTGGCGCTTGGTACTGCCTCGATCATTTGGTGCTTTTCAGACCCACCCGTACATTATGACTGCACACACTGTGCTTCACTGCAGTTATAATATACGGTGGATCTAAAACACAACACCAAATAATTGAGGCAGTACAGAAAAGTAAAATTCACTGATGTAATGTTTGTATAGATGTATATTCTGTAATTTACCGAACATACGTGTCTTAATTGAGCCCAACAGTATCATTGAAAGCGGGGTGAGTGGAAACAAGCACGCATCGCACTCAAAATGAAATATTGGAACGTTCAACATAGATAAGTTTAACTTTGCTATCTAAAAAAGCTTACATAGGCTTATTAATCATTTGCACGAAAGGGAATTATACGAGAGGAGTCTTGTACATTGGGTTGCTGAATGACACTCTTACATGTATCATACATGCGTGGTTGAACCTAGTGAACAGTGCGCTGTGTTCATACAGAACGCGGAACCTATTTTTAGCGTCATTTACTCCCGATTCCAGTATCAGATTGCGAGCTCGTGAAGAAAAAACGTTACATAGCTTATAGAAAAATAGACCATAAGAAATGCACAGCACTGAACTCAGCTCTGCTCTGCTCTGACGTCTGCACAAATTATTCCGAGGAAAGCACGTCGTCTCTGCACTGCATCCTTGTCGCTCCTTCGATTCACTGCAAAACTTGCCATTTTTTCGCCAACGAATATGAACCCCGTTAGAATTTGTTTTTCAAAAGAGCCATCATTCTCGTTCTGCCGTTGGAGATTATTATTCATTGGTATTGCGCTCGTTTGCGAGTTTGGATAAGAGTGAGAGAGAAAGAGAGGTCCAGTACCCATGTAGCCAGTGGCCTTGAACTGGATCGTGAACCATGATCACAATTAACGTCTGAGCAGAGCAACACTCGATTTTTCCCATCTTCATCATCATGAGTTCCGAGAAGGAGATTAATTGGGACGAACGCGAATCCTCCTCGGTATTTCATCCACTGGATCAATTAAGCAGCGCTATAGACAAAATGGAAATCAATGATCCACAACTTCCCGCCAGGACTCAACTCAAACCCCGAATGGCCCAGTCTCCGACAGACAATGTCACCGTAAACTTTATCTTTTCCTGTCAACAGGACAGCCCTGATGAGGGTGTCCCTCCTGAGCAACGAAATCTATCCGATGCTCTCGATGTTCCGTCAATAAAATTAGCTCGACGACCATCGAAGCGAAATTCCGTGCCCGTAGAGCCTGAGATAAAAGAGTTTACCGGGAGCGAGGGACCATCTACGCGGATGGTTCCTACCCTTCGGTCGGACTTTACACTGTCGCAGTTCCACTGGATAAAAACCATAGGTACGAATACCTGCTCTGGTTGACGCATTCTTGTTTATGAAAAGAAAATAGTATAGTACGAGTATGGCATTATCTACAGGAAAAATATCTAGGCCGAAGAGTTGTGTACAAACTGCTGTGCTACTAGCAGAATATATACAAAAACTAGAGAATATTCTGTCGAGTGTGCTTATATCCTGGTAGGATAAACGCTATAACTCTTACGGCTGCAGGAACTGGAACTTTTGGTCGGGTTGTCTTGTGCGAAGACAGTTTAACCACAGCTTCCCTATCGACATCTCCATCCAATTCCCGCTTTTATGCAATGAAAATTCTGCGCATCTCCGACATCTTCCGTCTGAAACAAGGTATGTGCATACCACGGTATGTGCTACCTCAAGTCATTAATCCAGGGATGTGTTGTGATCACGTTTAGTGGAGCACATAAAAGACGAAAAGAAAATTCTCAAAGGCCTGGATCATCCATTTATTGTCAAAATGTAAGGTCTTGCGTTGCTAACCCAACAGAAAGATCACGGGTATAAATTTTTAATGTCTTTTTTTGGAGGATTTGGTCCTATCATGACTCAACAAATTTATACATGCTGCTAGAGTACGCAGCCGGTAATTATAACAACTTGGAAATTTTACTTCTACCATACGGTACTTGTATGAACTAAACCGTCAATCACTTCTTTTTCAACAGGTGGCGAACTCTTTACATATTTGCGTTCTGGTAAACACAATGCATTACATTTGAATTTTCGTTTTCAATGGTACAGTTCATTTGATGTATGATTTTGGTTTTGGGTAGTTGGGCGTTTTACGGTTCCTACTGCTCAATTTTACGCAGCTGAGATTATTCTGGTACGAATATAGTCAATATCAGCGTTATTCAGGATTCATTTTGTTTAATTTTGTTGGTTTTTTGGCCAGGCCTTGGAATATCTCCATTGCAAATCTCCTTCAATTGTCTACCGCGACCTCAAGTAAGCTTTTGATCCATCTTTGTTATTCGTAAATGCATAAGTTTTTTGTTCAATTTGCAGGCCGGAGAATTTGATCTTTAGCCAAGATGGTCATATAAAAATCACCGACTTTGGCTTCGCGAAGGAGCTTACGGACAGGTACAATCAGAAATTCCCGAAGAGCCGGTTGGCGTAGGTTCCACTTGTACCTACCACAGTAGTATTTTATATTTCAAAATCATACGCATAGAACCTGGACTCTTTGCGGCACGCCGGAATATCTCGCACCCGGTAATCTTCCAGATCTGCCTTTGGTCTGTACTATATACGGCTCTTCTTTGTCTTAACGAACATTTTTTCAGAAATTATACAGAGTCGAGGCTACAACAGAGCAGTCGATTATTGGGCATTCGGCATACTTCTGTACGAAATGTTGGCCGGTTAGTCATCACCCATGTCAATATCTTCCTTTTCGAATCAACCACTAACATTAACTCAATTTTTTATTATAGGTCATCCGCCATTCTTCTCGGAGAACCCAATAGAAATATATCAAAAAATACTGGATGCGAAAATTCGGTGGCCAAAACAGTTTGATCTCGTTGCGAAGTACACGCGTCAGGGTTTTCAGGGTTTAACGCATATTTCAGATATCTAAAATGCACATTGCTTTCAGGGACCTCATAAAAAAGTTGCTCGTGGCAGACCGCACGAAAAGGCTGGGCAACATGAAGGTCTAGACTCCATAATTATGAGTCCTTGCTTTTTTCTTAATTTTATTTTTCTCGGTGACAGAATGGTGTGCAGGACATCAAGCTCCATCGATTCTTTAAAAGTTTAAACTGGTCGAGTTGTCTCAATAAAGAAATACAGGTATGCTACATAGTACACAGTTGCACATTATAATTACTTGAACCTTTTCCAACTAATAATATGCGCTGATTGTAGCCACCTTACCTACCTCGAGTCAGTCATGCCGGTGACTCGTCAAACTTTGATGACTATTCCGAGGAGTGGATGGAGGAGGATGGGCCTGATGCAACGGCGAGGGAGGAGCAGGTGCATGTCTTTTGTGATTTCTAACCCTCGAAATGATGCCCTTATTAGTTAGTACTCGCACTTTACGTCCAGGTAAATGTTGTATTTGAGAGCTATTCCAGACAAATTGATCAATTACGCTGGCTATTCTCGTCAAGGTTTTTTCCGACTGTGATTACAGTTATGCATACTTGCCTCGGTCGCAAGACCCTACATATTATGCGCAAATTACCTACTGTAGAGTCCCGACCCATCCGTGGTACTTTTTGGACCCACCATTAAGTCAGACCGCACATCTTTGCAATCAATCAAAACGGTCGCTTTTAACTTTGTGATGACCTAGGCACCACGGAAGGGTCGGGACCCTACAGTATTAGATAACGAATTTTGCCTGATCATGTTTTTCCCAGTTTCCCACGGCATTGTGCAGTGAAGAATTTTTTTTGTTTACGTAAAAATCTGAATTAGCTATAGTTTACGCTGGGTAGTACTTCGCTACACTTGCGACGATTTGTCGCTTAGGTGGACTGCGAACACGAACTGAGTGGGGCAGTTGAAAGGTCATAAAACCGATCCTGCCTTCGAGCCGCGGCCAGCCGTGTCCCCTTCGTGGGCGCACTCTAGACCCGTGTGGTGCTCCGCCAAGGCAGATCGCGTCCTACCCCCAACTCCCTCGCGATATGCCATTACCTGGCCATAATCATGACAGCACAGCAAAGGCTCTCAGCCTCCGGCAGCACGTAGGACTGATAGCGGTCACTTTTCTACCTGCCCAGTATCCGAATCAGGTCGACCGGAATGCCAGCTTCGGCGGCAGTCGTCGCCGCTCCAATCTGGAAGCTGTGAGACTTAAATGAAACAGCGAGTAGATCCTTCACAACTTGGTTGACGCGCTGGCGAGTCAGGTAGCTGCCATCGCCAGAAACATATAGAGGGGAATTTCCGGCTAGGCCTTTTCCAAGTCTACAAAAAATGCACTTCCGAAAGGCCCGAACGGCACAGCATGAACGGTTAGTGCTGCGATGGTCAGGGTTACAGGCGTTCCTAGCTGGTTGGTTTTATCACGTATAACAGAGACCTTCAGTGTTTCCTGGTCAATTTTATCACAACCAAGGATAAGTGGGCCAGCTCGGTATCTTGACGGTGAAGTATATTCGGACACGCGGAGAAACCAAAGAAGGCTAATGTAAAAGCCGACCACAGCATACACTTGTCGCTGTAATCCAGTCGGGAATCTGACAGTTTCGTTATCAATACACGCATTTTTGAGATTTTGATCGCTTCTCCCTCGTTCACTGGCTGATCAAGCTGTCTCTTCCACCCCGTAATCAACATTGGTAGTAAGAGGTCGTCCGCGCAGGGAGCGGGTAGGCCGGCAACCTTGTGCATCGACCGGACAGACGCGATGTAAACTAGTGCCGTCGCCGCGCTCAGTCCGCCTTCGAACAAAGACGTTGCAAACCGTCTAATGTTCAATGCAGATGTCGGCTGGGAGGGTAAATTGAATTTCAAGCAAAAACACAGGAACCGTCTAATGCCAGCTCCATATGTAGTTCGGGTGGACAGAGCCAGGTGGGCTCTGACGAGTTTGTCGGTCGTGTGGTCGAGATCTTGGATGCGTTTGGACGCTTAAATCGGAGGCAATTGTCGATCCGACATGGTCCGCAGTTGGTAGGAGTTCTTGAAACCGATCCATTTCGAATCTAGAAAGTGCATCCGCCACACCGTTATTAACGCCTGCAACATGCGTTATTTGAACAGCAAAGTTCCCTGTAGCGGCTAAAAAATATATACGACGGATGAGGTCGATGATACTTTTTTGCGAAGACGAAAACTTGGCCCAAGCGGCGACTACGGATTCGTTGTCGGAATGAAAAAGAATACGTTTGTTGTGCCAGAGCTTCCCTTCAAACTAAACATGCCAAATACACTGGCACCATTTCTTGCCATGCAATGGGCGGGCGTAAATCTGGCCAGGCATTCTGGAACCAGTGGTTACCGTACGCCGCACCGCATCCGATAGTGCCGGCTGCGTCGGTGAACAAATGCAAATCAAATGCTGACAACCATTCGCAGTCAAGAAAGGAGTGTTGAATATTCCAGAGTGGTAAAAAATTGAGCCACAATTCTAAGTCAGCACGAAAAGACGGGCCGAGTTTGACGCGATGGTGGTACTGGGTGACCGAGTGCGAGAGAATATTCTTCCCGCAGGAATACATTTCGTAGCAAAGGCCTGGCCGCCGACGAGGCTGAGGATCTCCCGTTTAGTTGCATACTTGCGGTAAGAGGATACCTGAATTTCGCAGGTGATGTCCGTGACCTTTTCATTGGTATACTCAGGGTCCGCTTGACCGAATCAATCATAATGCATAGGAAGGGTAAGGTTGTTGTGGGACCCATTGTTTTCTCGGGCGCCAGTGGTAGGCCAATGTCGTCGGCTAAAGCCGTCAAGTATGAGACAGCAATGTTGCAGTTTGTTGTGTCCGGTGCTCCAGCAATAAAGAAGTCGTCCATATAGTGAAGTATGTCCGGGCAGTCGCCATTTACCTTGAGTAACCATTCGAGTAAGTCTGCTAGCTGATTGAAGATTGCTGGTGAAGACTGCAAACCGAAAGGGAGGACCGTGTCGAAATAGTATTTTCCGTCATGGGCGAAACCGAGTAGATTCCAGTCTTTTCGCTGGATTGGGATTATTCGGAAGGCATATTTGACGTCCAGCTTTGCCATCAGTGCACCTGTTCCAAGTTTATTGACTGTTCGTACGGCGTCGTCGATGGAACAGTAGTGAAGTTTAGTCAACTTTTGAAATGTAGTCGTTGACAGAGTTACCGAACGGTTGGGAAAGGTCCATGATGATCCGCGCAGCTCCGGTCTTTTTTGGTCGAACACCAAGCGATGAACACACGAAGTTATCCAAGGGCGGTTTGTCGAAAGAGCCGACGGTATGGCGCAGTGCAATTTCTTTGGTGATGCTGGCTCGCAGAACCTCGGGGTACATCGTGGCCGTGCGTGCGTTAGGTGTCATCCGTGGTAGTTGGGCCCATATACCCCAGGTCGAATCCATCCGTTAGACCGCGACAAACATAATCCACAAACATCGGATCCGGGCGGTTGACTAGGTGAGCGCGAAAACGATCAGCCTGGAGAGGCGTGTAGACTTTTTGGGGATCTTTTAGTCTAAAAGTACACGCAAACCACTCCGTCCTTCTAGACTAAAATAAGCGCAACTGAACTAAACTGTGGTCGTCACACTGACCAAGAACCGTGCTGCATTGCAGTGTTGCCATGTTGCCAGGGTCAAGCAACAAAGCTATGACGTTTGCGTGCGTCACTACGCGTAAACGTGCATTAACGCTTAACCCTCTGAGAACCAGTCAGCATACACTTGCTAGATTTGACGGTCGCATTCGATTTTCAGCACGAGTTCTGGGTCTTTTCGTTCGCGGTTTTTTGCTTTGATATTTTTACCACATATTTATTTAGATTCAAAAAAAAAATTTTCAAAAAAACTTCTCAAAGGGGTAGGAACCTACTTAGCACCACCTTGCTAACACTTGGACCGCCCGAACAACATCCAGTCCCACGTGTCGACGTTTTTTTTCTCAGTATCGAAAAAATAAGGCTTGAGACTGGTCCTTAGTGCATCTAGTAAAACTGGTATTGCAATATTCGAGTGAATACAAGCGGAGTTAAAAATTATTAACCATTAGGAAAAGGTTAGAACTCTGCCTAATGATTCGCTGCGCTACCACTGGTTGTAACCACTACGAATGACGTGTAACTGACATTTTGTGACTGTGTAGTCACTCGTTTGACGGTTTTTAGTCCATTCTTCATCAGCGGCGCCATGGTTCCCACTACCACTGAAACGGTTACATTTGATGGTTGTGGGGAATTTTCCAAACGATTCCGTTAGGATTTGCAAGGAATCATTCAGCACTTTCCCTAATCTAGCAAAGTTTTGCTAGACCCGGTTCTATCCGTATACCCAAAACACCTGGTTACCAGAGGGTTAATGCGTTAACTACCATTAATTGTTTATTAGCCAAAATAGAAATTACTGCCAATAAGGTCAACAATACAGAGTAAAACTAGGCGGATATGATTGACTCCTACAGCACCATCTACACAATAGATAGAAAAATGAGAGGCTGTACTAAGGACTTGTGCCATCATTTCACCGTTTCATGGGTAAAAGGAGCGAGTCGATTAAGGGACGTTCACACAACGGCCCGTCCACTGTGTGTCATACGTTCAAAGAACTGGCAAAAAAAGAGAGTGAGCAATGTTTTTATGTTCACACGTGCAAGTTCTTTGGAAAAAAGAAATTCAATGTCTCAGAATTACACTTTACTGACGTCCACGCCTTGTCGCCCAACGTTCCGATAGTCATCGAAGCCCATATTGGATTTACCGTCCTTGAACGGTGACTCGTGGCCGACGTGACCGACATGACCGATCGTTTGGATCATCGAAGGATCCGTGATGACTACCGTCTTTTTACTTCGAAAAATTCGGCTGCAGAAGAAGAAATTCGTCAAATTGATCGAAGTATTTTGCATGAGAGTTATGGGAACGGGAGCCCTGGTCTTACCTTGCCCTGGTAATGAGGCATACCAAAAGTAAGGTAAGGGCAATGAGACCAGCCAAGGGTAAGATAATAGCAGCCGGCAACCAATTCTGCAATAGAAATGCATAGTTACCCACGTAACAACCGTTGATTCACACAGTTTTTTGCATTTTTACCGGCGTTCCCGTTGCAACATTAGTTCGGAAAAGTCTGTCTGGAGATGAGTGCACTAAGCTGGACGGATAGGCTGTAATATTGGGATTGTTCAAAACTGTTTGAAGACCACCACTAAGATCAGCGCTGGTCGGTTCCTCTAAGGCCCCAATGTTAGTCCAGCTTGTATTTGGGGTGAAGCCGAGGACATAATCTAGACGCTGAAGCGGTCCTTCTCCAGATCTACCATTGAAAATATCTAAGCAACATTCATTTTGGTACGATAACTCGTGATGATGACAACCAGCGGATTCGTACCCATTGGATAAGAGAGAATAGCGGTCAAATGGGTTGAGTGCGACGCTGGAGATATCAAGATCTGATATTGCGGGATTCCTGTTCTTCCACACTTGAGTAAGCATCCCTGCCACCGGCGCAGATGAGCTGGCCGATAGGTTGTAGTTGGGTGGGAGGTTGGCCAAGAAGACAGCATCATTCATTCTGGGAGTGCACGATGCACAAATGGGGAAAGCTGAAGCGGGGTCAGACGCATTCTGCAAATCTCCTTGGGTAAGGTCTGGGATGAGAAGCTCACTGGGAGCTCCGTTGGCCACTTGGATCCCATAACGAACTAATGAGAGTGGGTTTTCGCTGTAAAATGAAAAGACATGACATTTTTTGCATAGATGAAGAAATCTTGTTCCATGCATTTACCTTGCATCGTGGAATCTGTAGTTGGGCGCATTGATTATATAGCTCGACCATGAAGAGGGCAAAATGCCGGCGACATCTTGTGTGACGTTGCCGTAGCGATTCAACCATAATTGCAATAGCTCTTGTCTCAAGGTGGCTTGCTCGGTGGCATTGGTAATATTAACATGACCCTGCACTAGGGCCATGTAGACAGGAATGTCGCAATTGCAACCCACGCAGTTGGTGAGATTCCATTGGGAGGCGGTCCCATTGGTGATTATTCGAGGGCCGTCCTTCGAGTCGGGCTGGGTAGTGCCGGTCACAAAATCAGCTTGACTGTACAGAATGTACTGCTGAGTTTGGGGATTGAAGCAGGCCCGATCGTTGACGTTGCTAATCGAGTTACTAATAGACGTGACAGACTGTCGACGTTGTCGTTCTACTGTCGAAGCTCTAGAAGTTCGCAGAAGGGTTTGTAGTTGCTGATTATTTTGTGCACCCGGAAGGAGGGTCAGTCGTTGGACAGCTCGACTGCTCGGGACGAGTCCTTCATCTGCCTGCGGCGGGTAAACCACGTACGGAGACGTGGAGTGAATTGTAAAGTACACGCGAGTGATATCCGATCTGTTATACAAAAAAGATAGAAAACTCGTTTTCTCTTGTGGACTGAGTTTGGGAGATTGATTCTTACCCGGTGAGCGACAAACGCCGTTGGGTCGCAAGAATCTGACTAGAATAAGAGCACTCTACTGAACGGCAGTTTGGATTTGCCTCTAACCAGGCAGTTGATAACTCTGATTTGCGAGCCTGCAAGTCGAAAATGTTGAGGCGACCTGCATAATCGTGATAGTAAACTCTGTTGGGATCGGTTGCTGAAATCGTTGATTGGACAAGTACGGGTGCGACAGAGGTTAAGTCCGTGCTGGTTGTGGTGGTGCTACTGCTGTTGAGGGTGGCTTGAGCGGTTCGGGCAATCTCGTTGATCACATCCAATGGGAGATGAGAACAAGAGTCACTTGTGCCGTTAATTCTATAGAAGAGCTGAGTATACTGGCGGCCAAAAAGGCCGTAGAGATTCTTGGATTTGAGCAGCTGCGAGCCAGCGCAGTTGAGGGAATGATTCTTGGATGTTGTTTGAATAGCAGAGTCCACAGCGGCCTGCACCTGTTGAGAAGTACTGCTGTCCAATGGCACACTGGTCCCTGTAACAACCTCGTTGTAAATGTGCACCATGCAAAAAAATATGCTTTTGCATCAAACCCTTTTATTAACATTACCGTCTGTCCAACTTCCGTTGTTCTGAAGAGCCAAACGGATGGGCCGAACGATCGAAAGACTATTAGCTGGATAAACAGTTTGACCGGGGAACTGGCTTTGAATCTGATCCTGCGATGGTTCTCGAACTAGAATAAAGTACATGACAACCTTTTTTCACCGACCGGTAATTCACCGCAGTTTGTCTAGAGATTATCGATCGTAAATCACCTTGGAACACCTGACCATTAGGGTCGGCATTGACGGCGAAATATTTGAGCAAAAGCAGATCTTGACCGGTAGTAGAAACGTCATCGGACTGCAGTGGTGGGCTGTTTTGAGGGAAGGCCGCCTGAATTTGTGCCGACGGCACCTCCGGATTAGCCGCAATGACAGCCTGATTAAGAGAACTTCTCAGTGACATGGGATCGACTGTCTTATTGGGACCGTCACTTCCGAGGTAGAATTCGTGAACCGGAGTTGAGAAGCAGTTTCTGCACTCGCTCCAGCCACTCTTCCCCAAAATGGCATCACTGGTAGACATAGATGGAGGTGCCATTTCTGCCGGACCTGTCACTTCGTACGTGACATTAGACCCCAAGGCGCCGTTGGCGTCTGCCACTGGCTGGTTCCTCAAAAGGCTGACGGTGATATCGCTAGCTGACTGGTTATTCTGCTGCGCCCATGCATCAGCAATCAATCTTCGTAGTGCTTCTTCGTCCAGTGGCCCAACAGGTCGCTTCAGATGCAAAAACTGCATATACGTCGATTGAGTAACAAGGGGAATTGTGGTCGACTCCACTGGCAAAATGGAAGCAGGTATGATCAACGGAACCGTGCCCTTGCTCGAAGGTGAAGAGGAGGAAGGTATACTGGTCGATTCCACCGTTACTGTTGTTATTGTAGAAGCCACTGCTAGAATAATCACATCTGTCGGCCTTGAAGTGGTAGTGGTAGGTGCGAGGCTCTCATCAAGATGGGATACAAGGAAAACACCAGGAGTTGGTGTGGTTCTTTGCAATTGCCTGAACCGCAGTTTGGCATCGTATTCATCGACCGTGGGGCTGGCCAGGCCGCTGACTGTGTATGTGACGTTACGGAGGGCCACACCGTCAGGCGTGGTTGGTGGGTTCGAGACGTCGTCTTTATTCATCGTCAATTGAACATTGGAAGCACCAGGACCTGCGCGAGGTTGACAGAAAATGAAAATAGTCGTGGAAGAATTATACTGCACGTTCTTTGTAAGATGACTTACTGAGCACGCTATCCCATGCACCCTTAACCTGGCCCAGTATTCGATCCCGGGATCTGGTGCTGGTGGCTGTAATGGCAGCGGAATCAACGAAAGAAAAGGGGACAGGTTGGCCCAAGGGGACTGGAAGAACCACCGGGACCACGGATGGAGTAGTATTGTGCGCGACATATTGCGCTGCTGGTGATTGTAAAAGAAGTTGTTTGAATGCCGCTTCCTGGTTAGGCCCGACAACAACCGTAGAGGGCACTTGGAGGTCATAGGACAGTGCTGAAATTGGGACACCATTCTGAGTGGCGGTATTCTCTGGTTGAACATTGGTAAAGGTGATTGTTGCCGCCTGTGGTTGAGCTTGCAAGCCTGAAAGGAATGGCACAACCCATTTTCAAACTGACATTGAAATACAATATAGGCACTCTCTCTCTCTCTCTACCTAGTGCGGTAACCCAGCTGTTTCGTATTCCGTTTGTTAGCTTGTCCATGTCTGAGGCATTGGCGGCTGCAATTCTCAGTGAGTGGGAGGACTTCAATGGCGCTACTCCACCAGAGACAGGAGCCATGATGGTGGTTAGAGAGGATTGGGGGAGCAGTTGCTGGAAGGCCTGTTGGACGGCGGGAGTTACCGCTTGACCTGGAACTTGAACAGCGTACTGAATTCTAGTGACTGGATGATCTTCTGAACTGGCGCCTGGAAGGGGTCCAACGTTGAGCACCGTCAGATTGACCGACTGTGGAGGCACACTGTAAGCTTGAGCCCATAGTGTGCGAAGGGCCTCGGTTGTAAGAACCACATCTTGAGCACTGGTCACGTATCCGTCAAAGGTATGCTCCGCAGCTGACGGTGGGACCGTCTCGAGATTTCCTAACACAGGAGCCAGAGTGGAAGCTGCCGATGCCCCTCCGGGAATAAGAATGACAACTGAGCTCAAGGTGCTGGTGGAGGTTGATTGTTCCGGAAGAACGAGGTACTGGCGAAGAAGAGGTGACGCTATAAGCAGCGTTTCAGCTCGGGCTCGTACAGCTGGCAGGTCGGTCGAGTTCTGCAGTGTTACGCCATAGGTAAGAGTCTGAATTGGAGCACCGGCAGCGGTATTTCTCGCGGGATCTAGCGGCACTTGGCTGATGACGTGAACTTCGGAAGAAGCCGGTGGCACACCTCCAAACGAAATAATGATAAATTAAACATGGGATATTCGGATGAGAACAATATTAGAAAATGCGTTATGAAGGCTAAACTCACCACCGGCGTTTGCCCACAAATCGCGAAGTCCTTCTGTTACATTTTGTATCTCACTGGGTTGATTGAGGGCAATATCTTGCTTCTCCGTGAAACTGAGAACTGGAATAACGACAACTCCACTGGAAGAGGTCGCAGTTGGCCTTTGAGCGGCAGGGGCCTCAACAGGCAATTGGGAGATGTACTCAATCAGATCAGACTGACGCAGTAGAGTTAGGAATTTGGGCCAGGCTGTTTCTGGATGGGTTCCGTTGGAGTTGGTGAAGAGCGCGTATCGGAAGTCATAGTTTGTCTGTGGAAGCCCGTCCGCGCCAGTCGTAGTTGTGTTGCCGCTAGTTGGCAGATACTGCATCAAGACATTACTGTCGTTCGTCTCTGCAAAGGAAACAACATTATGAGGACTAAATGGGCTCTTTTCCAGCAATTAATCAAATGCCTACCCAACGCCTGCGTCCAGAGTTGTTGCAGAGTCTGCGTAATTGCCTCTTGATCCGATGGATTGTAGTTTCGTATTGACAGGGAACCCACGTAAGAAGTCAACTGCCGTGGTGGTTGATCTGATGTGCTTACAGGAACCACAACGGGCACAATCACAACTGCGGCAGATGTGAAGGTTGTTGAAACAGTAGTTGCTGGCTGTGCGAGAGGCAATGTGGAGAGTAGAAGAATGCCTCCGTTATTATCAGAAACTGCCCATACGCTGCGTGGAGGTGTGGCCATAACCTGCTGGTGGAACTGTTGCTTCGCAGCCTCGCTATCGAAGGCTGTCTTGGCGACCCCAACTACTTGATACGGTAGCAAACGAATATTGACACCATCCGGCGTTTGAGGTGTGGAAAAGGTTGTGTCTTTCTGCACGGTAAACTGGAAGCTACTCACGTTGCCACCTGAATATTTGCCGTTAAATTTATTATATTTATATAATCATGTACAAAAGGTTGACTCTTCAATTTCATACCGAAAACATTCTGCCAAACTGGACGTATCTGTTCCTCCATCACG
Source organism: Hypsibius dujardini (assembly GCA_001579985.1). Classification (NCBI taxonomy): domain Eukaryota; kingdom Metazoa; phylum Tardigrada; class Eutardigrada; order Parachela; family Hypsibiidae; genus Hypsibius; species Hypsibius dujardini. Next base: position 19,081 of record LRSR01002611.1, read on the forward strand.
CGGTCACGTGCACGCCTAGTGTCGGCAGTTACGACGATGGTGTCATTGATAACAAAGGGTCCTGGACCCACCAGAATGGGCGGGGTGGATAATAAGATCGGACCGGGTGCAGTGGTAGTAGTAGATGCAGGGATTACAATAACTGGCACCATAACGACACCTTGATCGCGAGTGGTAGTTGAGGGTGTAGTTGGGATAACTGCTGCTGCTGTTGTGTCATTAAGTTGAGTCTTTCCGAAAACAACAACATAGGGGGGAACTGTTACAGAGGGAGCAGATGTTGTCATGTCGGGATTGGCAGCCATGACAGAGGCAATGCCCGCAGTGGGAAGCAACTGCCGGAATCGCTGAAGAGCCAAGTTCAAGTCGACGGGAGCAGAGCTCGTTCCTTGCAACAGATATGTTACGGTGCGAATTGGTCGACCGTCCGGTGTCTGTGGATTCGGGAAGCCAGAGTTGTCCTGAAGAGTTGAAATGTGAATGTTACTGACATTAGGCTGCAGGGCAGTCTGCCAGATCCCGGCAATCTGCTCCAAAGCTTGATTGCGTTGTCGTTGCGTTCCGACGGCCAAGTTAATAGTGTCCGAAAGGTTAAAATTGTCGATGGAAGATTGTTGCAGTAGTGGAATCACCACTGCCGATGGTGCCGGTGTAGCTAGGGGCGCGGGAGTGGAGGAGGATGGACCATTGCCAATGGGTACAACAACAGGTACGACTGGGCCGCCGCCGCTGCCATTATTTGAGCTCCCGGAATCGAGGGCGCTCCTCAAGCGGACTAATTGGGCAGGGGAGAGTGAGGATGACGGGACGTACACCTTATCGTCCACAAGGATGTAATACTTGTACAAATATTGAGGGGAACCGCTGTAACAAGGAGTTATCAGTGTGACACACTATTTGCCCTTGATAGATTCACATTCAACGTACTTGGTCTGTGATACAGCTGGATTTTCTGCGTCCACAACCGCAACAAAACAATTGGCGTTTGGCTGCTGACACTGACGAAGGTCTAAAATGGATGTAATAAATTATATGCTGAATGTCCTGTACGAAATCATTCATGCATCTCATACCCTCTTTATCATCCGCCCAAGCTTTCATGGCCGCAGTGGCAAATATCTGCAAAGACTCAACCATTCATTTATAGTTTATCTTCATTTACATTGCTAACTATCGGTCAAGGGGGATTTTTACGAATAATTACTAGTATTTTCCGTTGGCATATTTTGATCGCCTCTATTTTGTGAGTGTCACGACAACAGGCCACAAGGGTACAGTGGTTGATAGTTGGGCTAACCTGTTGTTCTGGTGCAGTCAATTGTCGATTCAGCACGATCTGCTGCGGGTGTAGCGGAACTCCGAAAAATGGCACTGCCTTGATCAACGATAACTGTTGTTCTAGCGTCCTATTGTCCGGATCTCTCGGAATGTACCAGTTAAAGGCTGGCAGTGGGTAACCGACGGAATATGTCAGCTGAGACACGAGGGTGCTGTAAGTGTAAAAACAACCGATTAAATCAACTTCTTCCCTTGGCTGTTTGTTATTGTTGGCCTTTGTGATAGTGACTTTTTACCCGTTTTCATTGGCGAGAGAGTCATCGCGACTGACCAAACTGACATCTAACGGTACCCACTGAGCGGATTGTGGATTCGCCAAGGTCCACGCTGCCAATGTCTTTTCCAGCACAGCCTGTGCATCCTGCAAATGTTCAAACAAAAGAAAATTAACGTTAAAAGCGGAATACCATACATACGACGCATACAAATGATTTATACCGGTATGGTACTGGTGCTTGGGTCCACCTGAAGAAGGTTGAGTGTTCGTAGCTTTCTAAACTGGCAGTCTTTATTGCAAACTGCAGTGTTGAAGGCTTGCAAGCGGGCGTTAAGAGCGTCTTGTGAAGCGGGGTTGCTCAGAAGTTGGTGAAACGGTGAGAGGTGGGGAATTCGGTCTGGGTCGACCCCTCCAACCATCGCGGATACGTGGAGCTCAGTAACTGGCGACACTTCGCCAGCCCTGCATGCACCAACGGAAAGGTATTAAAATGTACATACACTCTACAACAACGCTAGATTGTCTACCCCGTACCTCCGACTTGGCGACAGAGATATACCGTCGTCCAAACTCACAATTGCAACCTAAACAAGTCAATACACTTCAAGTCAAGATATTCCACAATAGGTTTTCCTTGCTATATAATGAATGACTTACGTCTACTTCATCCTGATTTAACCCGGGATTGGATTCTGCATAGGTGATCTTTAGTATTTCCGCAATAGAACGTAGCTGATTTGCTTGTATGCTTCCGGTCAGATAGAGCGGGAAAATGCCCAATGTGCCCCCGGTAACCGTCGTAATATTGCCATCAGTTTGGTTGGACATGACATCGATAATGGGAGGCGCATAAAAGAGTCTAGGATCTAGGGACATGCTTCCATTGACTGCGGTCAGGAAGTAGGATGACTGAGTGATAACGCTCCTATTAAAATGAAAAATTTTGTGGGGTTTCTTAAGCTAAATCCTGTCGTATATATAACATACGCTTGTGGATTGAGGAACGGCTCCAAATTCCAAATGCTAACCTGCAGTGGTGGTTTAGCTACATGGCAAAAGCAAAATAAATCATCATTTCTTTATAATACCTAATGAACGACCATATGGTGTAATTTTTCCGTTGGCGACTTACGCAGAGCCCGGTTAACATATGACTGGACTGTCCGCTGGACCGCTGGAATGTCTTGGAACTGGATGTTGGCATTGAGGTATGTTACGAATGCGAGGGCTGCATAGGTCACAGTATCTGTCCCACGATAAACCTTGACCGGCAGATTCTGGGCCATCAAAGCGCTCTCAATCACTGCCGGCTGAGGCTGTACATGAGCAGAACCATTCCAAACATGACCATTCAATAAGACGACATACGGAGCGGTGGTGAGTCGTACTCTGTTTAAAGCACAAACAGCATAATTGAAGTAGGAGAAAAGAAAAAAGTATTAGTGGTTAAATAGGTAGCATCTGGCAGATGTGAAGGCTGCGTTATGTAATCAAGGTCAAATGTGTTATGCGAATGTGACGCTTACCCGGTGTCTCCGACTGTAATGACGGTTCTTGCCAACTGAATGTCTACGGTGCTGCATGTGGGGCAACTCAATTCAGGAACTGTTTTGAGCCAGGCCGCCTTGAGGGCACTCCTATACGCAGTGACATTAGGGATGATGCTGGTAATACCCACCACATGCAGAAGAAATCCCTCACGAACGTCGCAGTCGCATAACTGAATGTTCTTTACGGCAAATTGAGCACTGAGACTTCCAATGTCGGGAATACGCAAAGTAATCGCAGAAATGTCCACACCGGCGGCCACGTTACTTCGGTTTAACCCAACGACATATGTGACATCAATAACGGGCAATCTACCAGTCGAAATCGTTAATTCTTCTTCATCATCGCTGCATATACGAGATTTTTAAAAGCGTGACTAACCCC
>LRSR01002615.1:0-25264 GCA_001579985.1 Hypsibius dujardini
CAGACAGACAGACAGACAGGCAGACAGACAGACAGGCAGACAGACAGACAGACAGGCAGGCAGACAGACAGGCAGACAGACAGGCAGACAGACAGGCAGACAGACAGGCAGACAGGAAGGCAGAAGATCAAGAGGACGAAGAGACCGACAGGTAGATAAAATGAGTCTATTTTCTTCTTTCAGCTCCTGATATTCCGGAAGGCCGTAACGCCCTCGACCTCATCAAGGACGCCATCGAGAAGGCTGGCTACACCGGCAAGGTGCAAATCTCCATGGACCCCGCGTCGTCGGAGTTCTGGAATGCCGAGGCCAAGGCGTACGATCTGGACTTTAAGAACAAGGACTCTGACAAGAGCAAGTTCCTACCCGGACCGCAGTTGGCTGATCTCTACAAGAGCTGGATTAAGGATTTTGACATTGTCTCCATCGAGGATCCTTTTGAGCAGGACGACTGGGAGTCATGGGTCAACCTGACTAAGGATGTGACGATCCAAATTATGGGCGACGATCTGACGGTGACCAACCCGGTGCGCATCCAGATGGCGATAGAGAAGAAAGCGTGCAACTGTCTGCTGCTGAAGGTCAACCAAATTGGAACGGTCACCGAATCCATTCAGGGTTGGTTTCATCTTGTCATCTGACTGCTTGCCTCTCAGTCCAGCTATTATATAACTGTTTGACTGACTGGCTGGCTGAGTGTCTTGTCTTATCAGTTTTTCTGTCTGTCTGTCTGTCTGTCTGTCTGTCTGTCTGTCTGTCTGTCTGTCTGATTGTTTGACTGTTTGTCTGTCTTGTTGACTGTCCGTCTGACTTTCTATCTGTTATCCTGTCTGTTCGTTTGTCTGCCTTGCCGACCTGTCCTTTTACATGTTAAAATGTTGGTCACATCATCGTCAATATTGTTTTCTTTTTTACAGCTGCCCAGGTGGCTCTGTCGAACGGCTGGGGTGTCATGGTAGGTCCGACAATTGTGCAACCGTTCTGTCGAGAACAACTTTAGACATTGCGGTATTCCTCTCCTTAGGTGTCTCATCGCAGCGGTGAAACTGAGGACTCATTCATCGGTGATCTGGTCGTTGGTCTCGGCGTCGGTCAAATCAAGTCCGGTGCGCCCTGTCGATCTGAGCGTCTGGCCAAGTACAACCAGATCCTGCGCATCGAGGAGGAGCTCGGCGCGGAGGCCAAGTATGCCGGCAAGAACTTTCGCAACCCGCAGAAATAGAGAGGCTGTGTGTGTACAACAGGTTATGATCATCGCTAGTCGGTGAGCATTTTCGTGCGTGTTCTTCTGGTGCGTTTTGGTTTTCGGCTTTGTTTAGAATGTTTTTCGTGCGCTGCCCCCTGTACTGAAATCACTAGCAAAAAATGTCGCTGCGAGGCTGGATCGTTTGACTGGCCTTTGACTGATTTTGCTGGTTAGATTTTCATTAATTTTTGGTGTGTTCTGCTTTCCACTTCACAGCAACGTATCCTAAAATGTTATCGGCATGACGCCGTTGTCAGTGTCAGAAAGATGGATGGAGAGGCAGGCACACAAACAGGCAGGCAGACACACAGACACACACACAGACAGACAGACACACAGACAGACAGACACACACACAGACACACACACAGACAGACAGACAGACCTTATGGCAGACAGTCATATAATTAGACAGATTGACAGACATACAGACAGAGAAACTACCAGTATTTGCGTAGCCTAAAACGTGGTCGAGATAACATGTACGTGTTGCACTGCTGGCATTCACTGTACTCAAACAATGCGAGGTTGCCATAAATAAACCGGGATTCTTAGGAATGATGGACAATGGACAGCAAAAGCTACCTAAATGTGATAGCGTAACTGCTCAACGAATTCGAATAGGGCCGGATTCTACAGTGCGACTAGCCGTCAATGGATACTTCTGTTCGTCCGTCTTCTCCGAATCGTGTCGTCTGGTTTCCCTCGCCCGTGTCGAACAGTCGTGGCGGCAAGCCTCCTCATCAATACCGTCCATGCAGATCCGCAGCTTACAATGAAAGTGGATTTCCGAGGAGCTGGTTCCATGAAATTGGAAGGACTCGATGCTGAAGCGGTCTTGCCATGGTTCGGAATCGTGACGTTGGAACGTGCTCTGGTAGTCGTCCACTGGACAGCTGCAGCAACAACAAAGTTCTTTAACTGTCTTTTTGTATGGCTGTTTGACTGTTTGTCTGTCTGTCTGTCTGTCTGTCTCTCTGTCTCTCTGTCTCTCTGTCTGTCTCTCTGTCTCTCTGTCTGTCTCTCTGTCTCCCTGTCTGTCTCTCTGTCTGTCTGTCTGTCTGTTTGTTTGTCTGTTTGTCTGTCTGTCTGTCTGTCTGCCTGTTTGTCTGCCTGTCTGCTGGTCTGTCGGTCTGCCTGTCTATCTGTCTCGCGACATATCATCCTCACTGTCTGTCTGCCTGTTTGACCTCCAATCAGAATATCTTCCTGCCTGTCTTTTTGTTAGTCTGAGTAACGACTTGACTCGCTTGAGAAACGACAAAGTTACGACTTTGCTCACCCATCCTGAATAAAAAGGTATCGAATCGAACCGCCTATTTCTAGAGCTGCCGGAGTGGTCCAACACTCCTCCGCCTGCACCCGCAACGTGGAGTCCGCTCCGTTATCGATGGCAGCTTCGATGTACACGCGATCCCAGCCCGAGTCGTAGTAATCGAAGGCCGGCTCACTTTCCCCGTCGAATCCAGAGTCCAGATAAATATGCAGACTATGTGATATATATACGTGATGAAACATTGAAACATCGAATTTCAATTTTAAACAGAATGAATTTCGGAGCACCAGTTAAAGCTTGCTATAAATAGCTATCGGCTGTAATGCCCTTCCTTACCCGGTCTGTAGATTGATTGATCCTTCCAAAAAAGGTTTCGTTGGGCGAGTCCCTGCGAGAGCCGCTCGCTCGGACCTCAAGGAGGTGTAGACGTCACTGACGGGTGCGCCGATTTGCCGGTCCAGCCTGCACCGGAACGGAATATGCTCCGTCGTGGGCCGACTGATGACGCCGTGACCGAAATCCTCGAATTTCGCGTCAACTTGATTCGTAAACGAAATAGTATCCTCGTCAAGCTGTAGAAAGAACAAGAACCCGTTTTGGGAGAGATACGTATTAACAAAATTCACTGTGACGAAAATATTGCTAGAACGAGGAGGGTGCCATAATTCTGGTCACCCTTTTTTGGTCGTAATTTTGAGCAACCTTATAGTATATACAATTCCATTATATTTGGATCTTTTCTATACACTCAAGTAAAGTGTTCGAGACACTGTACCATCCGTAATATATTTAACTAATTTAATATATATTTAAAATGTTCATTTTCCACGCTCTCCACGCCTAGCTGGCTCTTCATACGTCTCATCGTAATTTATTTCTATACAATTCAGTATACGCAATTTCCAATTTTTGGTACAGTTATTTAAACAGATTTCCGTGAAAACATTAAATTTATTCAGCAGGAAAAGTTTCAATCACTATCCTTTTCATTCCTTATGCTCTTTCTCAGACATGATACTTCTTACAATCGACAGGAATATGAAACTTATTTATTTATTATTTATTTCTGCATAAAGCATTCTAAACAGTGAAACCAAACCCAAAAGTACTGATAATCCCTCAGGAAACGGTAATTCTATTTTGTAATCCTGTTTTATTTTACTGAAATTGTCTTTGATTCATTTCCTAATTTATTTTCGCTGGAGAAAACGTTTGACTGAAAAATATATTTTTCCTTTTAATTATTAATTACTATTATTATTGCGACTATTGATATTTCTATTGTATTACTATTCCTACTCTTTTTGCCTTATTCTATAATTATTCTAACAATTTGGTATTTTTAATTACTTGAATTTCAGTACCGCACTGGCGGTATCCCGTCTGCAAAGCCACTTCCGCGCCGTCGTCCCTCGCACGGCACGACTCATCCGCCAGATGGTATGCCGTGACCGGGATGATCGGCTGCAGAAACTGTTTCCGCAGAGCCAACCGAATCCTCCCGGGCTCACAGAAGATCTCATGCTTGGCCACTGCGCGGACCTTCAAACTAAATCCATGCCCCATTGAGGCGTTGCGCAGGGTGGTGAAGGCCACTTTGGTCTCATTGGTGGTGGTCTGAAGGGACACGCCCATCTCCTTCCCGCCACACCAGTTGCCGGTGGCTTCGATTTTACCGAAACGATTGGTGAAGGTCACACGGTCTTGCTCCTTGCACTGCACGGAAAACGGAACGGCGGGATTGCGGGCGAGCTGAAAGTACTGAACGGTGACGAGGAGATGTGTCCAAGCGGGCGACTGCAATTGCCACACGCAATTGAGGTTGCGGCTGTAGCCAGGTGGCGACCCGGAATCTAGGTGGGGATAGCAACAAAAATTAGAGTGGATAAAAAAGTACATGCGACTAAAAGATATATAGAATAATTTCGAATAGTTTTAATTTAATTATAAATGAAATTAAGTGAAACGCACACTGCAAGCTAACCAATAAAACCGTCAATAATTGTGACACATTTTCAGCGTAGTTGTTATTCAATTAATCTAAGAAATACGCAAATAAAATACCAAACATCAGAATACTTTTTATTTTTGCATATAATGTACCGAAATGCAATCCATGTATTAAAACATAATAATACGCTTTTGTAATTTAAATTTAGCAAAAGCTGTGAACTTGACTATCAAAATAAGACTTTTCCAGGCGGTTTTATTATTGAAGTTTAGATTTCGAGGTTTACCGGATGCTTCAAATCCGGGACTGGTGATGGTGATTTCTTGGCCGTCGGTCAGGTTGAACATTCTGGCGCCACAGTTGGCGATGATAGGAATCACGTGGATCCCGGCACTGCCTCCACCCTCGGTTTCTCCAGTACTACTTGTGACAATGTCTGAGCCGGATGTGGTCGCTTCTGGGAGTTCCTCGCCCGGGTATAAGGCTGTGGTTGTTGTTATAGTTGGATTGACCACCAAAATGGGAGCACTTTCGATGGTGATGCAGATGCGCACTTCGGTGGCGGAGATGTTCCCCGTGAAGGAGGCGATAATAGCTCTTGTGAGGTATTCCGTGTTCTGCAAAACAGACATGCCTGACGCGGAGCTTGTTGTCGTCTCTTCGCGGGTTTGTGAGGCTTACCAGTTGTCCGGCCTGAACATTGTACTTGCGATCATAATTCGCATCATTCGGCCGATCGATACCGAAAGAAAGGTAGACGGTGAGATGGCCGGATGTGCCGTTGATCTACCGACGGAAATGCGACTGTTCTACGCAGCATTAAGTCAAGATTTCTCGAGAGAGGGATGACGAACAGACAGACACACAGACAGATAGACGAACACACAGACACACAGACACACAAATACACAGACATACAGACGAACAGACACACAGACAGACACACAGACGGACACACAGACACACAGACCCACAGACGAACAGACGGACAGAAAGTCAGACCGACACACAGACACACAGACACACAGACAGACAGACAGACACTCAGACAGACATAAACACGCAGACACATAGACCATGTCATGGTGAGACACCACTGTGATTACGCTTACAATTAGAGTCACACCGTGCATGCTGGACGTTTCAAAACAGAAGTGCTGCACTTGTCCCGGTTGCAGGATCACAGTGATGGTCGGTGGCCGGGAGCCCGAACCACCGCCGTCCTCCTCCTCGTTAATTGGCGGCACCACGATGACCGCGGGTTCTGAAATCGTTCCAAACCGAGGGAATATAGCATTGGCTCTACTCCGACTGTCACACCCACAGTATCGAAATGTTTAGAAACACGAGAATTATTTGTCTGACCGCTGCAGCTGCGCTCCTCGATCTCCATAGCGAAGATGTCGGCCATGTCGCCGTAGTTCTGCAGATGGTAAAGGTTCTGGCATTCTGCAAACAAAAGAGCAGTGAGACGGTCAGACAGAGCGGTCAGACAGAGAGCAGTTGCTACATTGTTTAGTGACAAAAAACGTACTCGGCTCCGATGCGACAGCTTCCAGTTCATAGGGATTGATGCCGTGGCCAACACCAACCGAGATGACTCGAATTTTGCTGGCATGAACATTACCAGCTGCTTGGAGTGTCTCAACGGGACTGTCGGAAATGCCGTCTGTCACCAGAACCGCTGCAAAATAAGTTCCAGATTCACTTAGACCCGATTAAGGGGTCATTATCAAGAGTGTGATTCTCTTAGTTTTCGTACCGATTTGCGGAAAGTTCTGGTTCTTGCGTGAGCCGTTCTCCTCCGTGAAAACCGTTTGATAAACAGTTTCTAGAGCTTGAGCTGTCGGTGTCATGCCGGCCTGCCACGGCGTGTTTAGGATGTGATGGATGATCTGTAGTTGTTGTGGTAAAGCAAAGACAAGGCAATCTTACACATTCACATTTTAGTCGGTTGGGATGAATGGACAATTACAGGCACGCGACAGACACAAAATGATGCACTGTCGGATGGGCTCGTCAAAATACAGTAGTCTTACTTTAAGATTATTCTTTTGAAAACAACAATTTAAATTTTAACATAAATACAGACCTCAGATTTAGCGGTGTATGTGTTGAAATGGAAGGCTGCGGCATGGGTATTGCTGCTGTAGGAGATGAAGGCAATACGGTTGCGGTTCGTACCGATATCCAGCGCATCCACGACCTTGGATAGACAATAATCCAATTGATCAACTCCCCGTTTCACGGCAGAAAGTATAACCGTACAGACAATTATATATACATACTTTGAGATACATATAATTTGATATATATAATTATACCTATATTTATTTTATAATTATATATTATATACTAGATTATAATTATAATCAGATTATAATTATAGGATATATTAGATACATATATCTGTATATACAATAGGAGATAAATATTCCACGTTTATTACTTGTGCCACAAAGTTCAGGCTCTCCTGGAAGGCTTCCGCCCCGACACTCCCCGACGAGTCCATGATGAAGGCAATGTCTGCCCCGACCGAATTACAACCTGATAATGCGAACAGAAAAATGGATTATTAGAGCGCTATTCGCTGGTGGGCGGGTTTTCTACGTGTCTGAATACGGCGCAAGTGGCCCATGTCCAGTCACTTTGTCTTTTTTTTATTAAATTAATAAACATATTTTGAATCGCAGTTTGGGAGTCTCTTATTTTGATTACTGTAATAAATCCAAAAAGTAAATAGAACATGATTCCGACCCAGGCTTCATAAATTAAAATATCAGAATTGATTCTTATACCTTGTCATTTTTTAACATACAGTCTTTCCTTATTGAAAAACATTAATTAAAAATCATTTCCAACTTATTGTAATCCATCGGATTGTTGTAATATTGCCAGAATGTTATACGAGACATATTAAAAAGACGCGTATTAAAAAGACACGACCAGTCCCCCCTTTCGTGCCTTCACTTCAGAAATCCCATTCTACTGCCAGTATATGTTGCAACAAATATTTCTTTACATAATATCATCCAAAATCGAATTTGAAATAGATTGGCATTAGAGAATAATTTTTTAGTTCTCAAGGGGCGGAGCTACATATCAATTCTAAATGGTTGCGCTAGCAGTTCCATTCCTGTTCGAGAAATCCACCTTACCCCGCCCCTCTTATCTCTAACAATATCTGGCTGACGCCAGTTTTTTCCTAATTCAATTTTGGATGGAATCGTGTCGAAAAGTGTGTTTCCCTAAATAGGTCGAGTTCCACCCATTATACTAGCGTTGTTCATGGGCGGCATCTCAATAAGGAATAGTGCTCTTCGTACGTGAGCTGTTTATCATCCTTCTAGCTGCGTCGACGTAGTCGCCAACCAGTTCTGGGGACTTCTCGTAAGCATTCATCCACACTCTGGCTTGCTCGCTGGCGCTCCATGGAATGGCTCCGTCTCTGTTAGGGTGGAAGACAGAATGAGTAAAGGCCAAGGTCACTGCTGGGTTGGGCAGAACGATAGGAGCAGCAGTAGCTGATATGGGAGTAATTTGAACGGTCTGCGAGGCCTTACAATATTGACTTTTCCTCTGTATCGGCTATGACAATGTTGCGCGACGTAGTTTCCGCAGAAGCGGCTGCGATAACGAGCCGAGCAGCCAGAGCGGAGTAGAAGGGCTTTGTCAGATCTCTCCAGGTCACCGTTTGCCAATCAATGTTGAAGGCGGAAAGAAATTGGCGTGAAAAGTGAGAGAGTTGAGGAGATGTTTGGGTGTAGTTGAACATCCGCTCACTAATCTGTAAAAGCCAGGGCTAAAGTGACTGAATTGAAAACTCTGTCTGTCCGTCTGTGTGTCTGTTTGTTTGTGTGTCTGTGTGCGGGTGTGGCTGTCCGTCTCTTAATCTGTGTATTGTGTCTCTCCGCGTCTGCATGTCCGTCTGTCTATCTGTGTGTCTGCGTGTCTGTCTGTCTGTCTGTCTGTCTGTGTCTCTGTCTGTGTCTCTTTCTCTGTCTGTCTGTCTGTCTGTCTGTCTGTCTGTCTGTCTGTCTGTCTGTTTGTCTGTCTGCCTGCCTGCCTGTCTAGTGTCTGTCTCTTTGTCTCTCTGTTTCAACCATTACCTGCCAGATGCCTCCGTAGTATCCTTTCCGGAAAGTATTGGCTTCTTTACCATAGTTCGACTCCAGCAGTGCCATTACTCGGAGCATTTGTTTATCATTCTTGAAGATACCTAAAGGAGTAATTATCGCCAAAAGCTCAATAAAAAAGTAAGTTGCCTTGAGAGTCAGTAAACGTCTTACATTGTTCAGTTATTTTTTCAATTGCCGCCTGCACCACTAACGGACCCTTCTGTTCCACCAGCAGTGTCTGATCAGTTCCTGGCGGCAGTGCCCGGCTGGAGTCGATAATTTCCGGTTGTCCGGCCTCTACCCGGGATGTCTGTCGGACAATTGCTACAACTAGAAACAAAATCAACCGGCCCAAAATCGCCATTTGGAAAGCTGATCACGTTCCTCACTTCCACGATCAATTAAGGAGTCGTTTTCGCTAAAACTCCCTAGCATGGAATCGGGTTTCAAACTGCCGGAAACAGAAAATGACATAGAAAAATTTCAGTTTCGCTGTTCGTTGTAAAACCATTCCATTAAATATGAAACGCATCGGTCATGCTCAATCTAATCCAGGCGACCTTCCAATGCCTGATCAGTGCGTGTACCTTGACAAGCGCAATGCTACGAAGATACTACATTGTTCTACGTTGCTTAATATTATTCCTACTGTGACTGAAGACTTTTCAAGGTGTGCACCTTCGATTAAATTGTTCTAATTATCGCATCAAAGGCAACTGAACTCACTTGTACCGTGAGATTAGCCTAAACAGTTAATCCGTCAAGCCCATATTGCAGAACAACCGAAAATCTGTATGGATTTCTGCACATGGGTTTCATGTCCATCGGCCATATGACTGAACTTCCACACTTGCTGGCCGTCCGTCCGTCTGTCTGTCTGTCCGTTAGTAATTTCCGCCGGTGAATCTACTAGTCGCCCGTGACTTGGCTGGGCCCTTCCCCGGATCGCCGGTCCGACGTTCCGTTTAAAATATCCTGACCGTTGCTACTTCAGTAACAAGTTCAGTAACGATGACTGACTCATTCATGTTTTCTGCCCTCAGGCATTGGATTCTCTGTCACATAGGCAATTTTCGTACTCAGCAAGGCAATTTCAGAAACACAGACAGACAGATACAAACAGACAAACAGACATGCAGGCAGACAAGCAGACAGGCAGACAGACATAGTGATACGGCGACAGACAGACAAACAGGAAAGCAGAGATTTTCAGAGACAGACAGTCAAACAGATAGGCCATCGAACAGAGGAGTGTTCAGATTTTGCAATGGAAAATTTGTAAAACTTTATATACCAGCTAACCGATCATCGAATGACTGGGTCCCACGCAGAAGCATTTTCAGCCAAATCATGCAGAGGGCAAAAAAACCTTGTCACCACCAGTAATATCTGAGAAAGGCTGTGGAAAAAAACTCGGTTCGTTCACGTTCAGTTCGACCAGAGAGAGAGAGGGAGATAGATGAGGAAAGAAAAAAAGACAACGTTTGTATCAAGAAAAAGATCAAAGTAGTATGAAGCTACACATCACAGGGCGCCACACCGCGCGCGCAAGGAAAACACAGGCGAAAGCGACCCCAGACAATTCGACGATTTGCCCCATTTCTATTTCCAAAATGAAAACCAAAAAAATTGTAATAAAATAGAAAAGCAACCGGCTCAGTGCGTGATGAAGTGAAATTCACTGCGCGTCGTTGTTTAGAGTGGAAACACGTGTGAACGATCGCTCTGCTCACTGTGGTGTGCCTTGCCGAGGGAATGTATTATTCAGTTCATTGTCATTTCATGGGAGTCTTCATGGCCTTGCTGAAGTCTTCCTCCTTTTTCAGTTCGTCACGAAAGCGGCTGAATTTCTTCCGGAACTCATCCATCAGCGGGGAGAAGACCTCGTCGTAGTCCTGGATGGTCTGCTGCATTTGCTTGGCATATTCGTCGACATCATAATCGACCTTAAAAAACACAGTCCGTCTGTGATTGAAGGAACTTCTGTCTGTCTGTCTGTCTGTTTGTCTGTCTGTCTGCTTGCTGGTTTGTTTGTTTGTCTCCATGTCGCTTTATCGGTCTGATTGTCTGCCTGCTTGCATCTAGCCAGCGTTTTCAGACACGGGGTGCTGACCTGGTTGGTGAGACTGTTGATGTTGTGGAGCTTCTTGTAAAACTCCTCCTGAAAATCCACTAACAGACGCTGCGCCTCCAAAACATCGTCCTCGGCATCTTGCAGCGCGGTTATCGTCTCCAGCTGCTCCATATCCTCCGCGGGGTCTTCCACGTGCAACGAGGAGAAGTCCGAGGCGGCCGACGACATGGTGTCCAGCATGCTCATATCGTCCCCACCTGCGACTATGGGATGGAGTGCTTCTTCTTTGCCGTTGCCATTGCCACTGCCGTCCAGCTCCTTGACGCGGTTGGCGTAGCGTAGGGTATTGAGGGTGTGCTCGGAGCACGAGAGTCCGGGGGAGATCATCGCTATCATGCAGGTGCGTGAGTTGTGGCCGATAAAAGAGTCTCGCAAAACCTGCCAATCACTCAATCAATCAGTCGAGGACATGGGAATTTCTCTAGCACTCGTACTACTTTCCTTTCTAGCAGATCGTTTGTCTGTCTCCTTACCTGCATGTGTGTGTGTGTGTGTGTGTGTGTGTGTGTGTGTGTGTGTGTGTGTGTGTGTGTGTGTGTGTGTGTGTGTGTCTGCCTGCCTGCCTGCCTGCCTGCCTGCCTGCCTGCCTGCCTGCCTGCCTGCCTGCCTGTCTGTCTATTTGTCTGTCTGTCTGCAGTCTATCCGCAGGCGATAAAATTTTTACCTGAGTTAACTTCGATGCCCGAAACGGAAGATGCGCACCACGCCTCGCCAGGGCCCGAATGCACTCCTTCAAGGCCAACAGCGACTTATTAATTTCGGCGCCCTCCAGCCGAGTTTGACGGTTATTGGACATGGTGTCCACACCCCGTTCGTTTCCCGCCAAATCGATGAAGGAGAACTTGCCGTGGAGCTGGCCGCCGGCATGTGTGCGCAGAACAATCTGGAAGACGGCGTGGGAGCGCGACGAGTGCTGGTTAGCCGTTGTCTGTCCGCTGGTCCGGACGGAGTTGCCGGTTTGGATGAGATACAGCACGTCCTCCACAGACTTGACTTCCCGTTCTTGCAGGTCACAGACCACCACCTGCGAGAAATAGGCAGAATCAATCATTCAGACAGACAGATAAGGAAAGCTCCGAGAAGCAAACGGGTAAATAGTAGACACTGACGTAGACAGAAAAAAGTCTAGGCTAATAGGCAGACATTTTACCGCTGACAAACCGCTTCACATACAGACACACCGATAGACAGAAAGACAAAGGCATCTAAACAGACAGACAGACAGAGAGGACTGAAAGACAGACAGGCAGAAAAACGAGAAGATAAACAGAGAGCCAGACAAATAGATCGACAAATAGACCGACTGAAAAATATAGACGCCAGTTACAAAGACAAGCAGACGGACTAGACAATGAGACTAACCTCCGAATCGCCGTTCTCCAGAATCCTGAGCTTCTTCTTCTTATTCAGCAAGTCAAACACCTTTCCGCTGTAGATCTCGAAAAAGCTCGCACGAATCGTGAAATTGTCCTTCTTGTACTTGGGTTTCTGCGACAGTTTAAAGATATCCCGCGCGGCCAGGGCGTAGATGCCGGTGGTGCAGTCCTGATTCTTCCCCGTAAAATTTCCGCCCATGGTGTGGGTCTTGCCGCTGCCGGTCTGGCCGTACGCGAAGCATGTGGCCATACCGCCGTCAAAGATTGTCTGAATCAGCGGCTGCGCGGTGAACTTGTACACCACTTCGTTGCTGCTGTCCTCATCGAATGCGTAGTCGAAGCGGAAGTTCTGATTTTCCAGGTACTTTGTCAGGTCCACTTTGGTCTTACACTCGTGCATGATGATCGTGTCGCGGGCAGGCACACTGATGACGTCCACCTCCTTTTTCGCCTCCTCTGCAACGGAAGAGGCGATGAGGTGATTTTCAAGAACACTCTTGATAGATTAAACATTTTAAAATTCTAACTCAACTAATTACCGGAGAAAAAACCAGCTGAAATGTTTCAAATACGTAAAAATGATAATACTTTTTAAAGCAGGTCAGTTTAAATAAAATTTAATTCGCCCGTACATTTTACACAAGAGAAAAATCTTTCAATGTAAATACAAGTCAGCTTAAATATAATAAATATTTAAAAACAGTAGAAAATATTTCTAAACGTAAAAAAAAGTAGTATTGAACGGCATTGTTTGTTGAAGTCAGAGGTCAAATTCGAATAAAAAAGTATTACTTTAAATTTAAATTAAAATTTCAGACCCATTTCTGTTATAGACCCGGTATACCTTTCTTATTCAGAGGGCGCTTGCGAAGACACACATTAATCTGCTTATCATGCACGGCATCGTTGACGGACAAGGGCTTGAAATCGAGCGTCGACTGGAAATCCCGAATCATCGCCAAGAACGCCCAGTTGGGATTGCCGGGATCAGCGTTAATCTGCTTCTGCTTCTCCTGCTTCTTTTCCTCCAGCTTGATCCGACGGACGTTCCTGTCCTCCTCCAGCTTCTTAATCTTTCGCGCGCAGTCGGACATACGAGCTGTAAAACGGGAAGGCGGAGAACGAAATTAACTTACGTGTTAATTAACGAGCACTTAAATCCCGCGACTAGCGCTGCTTGACGAACCAATAAATCAATCAACCACACAGTTTAATTGTGAAAGTGAAAAATCCATTCACTCGGGAAAGGAATCCACTCTCACATAATGATCCATCAATTCAACCACGACTCTGCAATCTGACTTCATTGAACACGGCATAGTAAACTCAACTAAAAGTTGAATTGGTCTGAAAAAAAATCTTTTTCTCCATGGTGTGAATAAAATGTAAGAATGAAAAGACAGCAGAATTCAACACCAGTTCAATTAATCAATCAATCCATCACTGTCCTTGTTGAAAATAAATCCGGTGAGGTGCAAATAAGTGCAAAAAATACTGGTAAACGAGTAAGTACTGGACCAGAACCGTCGCCGAGAAAAAATCAATCAGTCAAAATGGCATGTGTCTAAAACTAGATCCATCGATTGAACTAAATGGACAATTTTTAGACATACAAACTGAAATCGGTACAATCAATCAATCAATTCCATTTATCCTTCCATTTCATTTATCAAGAAACACACAAATCAATCGAAAAAATCCATCTTCTAAGTAATACGAGTAATCCTGCATAAAATATAAATTAACAGAAATTGTGTGAGAAGAACGAATTAAACCGTCACTGCTTTAAGTAGACCCGAAAAAAGAGCAACAAATAATTCGGCGAAAAAAGCATACTTTGATTGCCCGGAAGACTCGGCCGCGGACTGATCCCGTCGCCTCCCTTCCGGTCCCGAGCAGAATCTACTCGCTGCTGCTGCGTCACGTTGGCCGCCTGATTGGCCGGCTGAGTAGCACGATGCTTGACCGCGGTCCCCTTCGAAGCAGGCACAGTAGAGGCCGCAACCGGCGCCTTTTCCATCGCTCCTGCTCCGTTCTGCGCTGCTGCTCCCGCCTGCCGCCGCGTCGGAATGGAGCTGGTGAAGGTGGGACGCGGGAACTTCGCGCTGCCCGGCCGCGGCTTTCCCAACCCGGAAACTGACGGCATCGCGCCACCGGCATTCATCGTGGCGGCGGCCGGAAACATGTCGACCTCTTCCGCGGCGTCCTCGGCATTGCCCGCCGCCACCGTCACCACCACGCCATTGTCTGACTCCGAAGAGGATGTCGCAGTGTCACCTTCGTCGCCCGGCGGATCGCTAAAGTCGTTTCCGTTGACTGCGGCCTGCTCGGTGTGGCCATTGCGGGGGCCGGGCGCCAGCTGGGGATTCAACTCAAAGACGTAGGGGAAATCGATGCTCTTGCCTTTGGTCTCGCCGTTTTCGATCCATTCCACGACGACGCACTGCTTTTCGAAATCGAGATCGCTGACGGAGGCCTCGTGCATCCGGCCATCGCTGCGCTGAATGATAATGTTGATCCGCTGGCGGAGTCGCGGGATCTGTGCCGGAGTGATCAGCTTGGAGTCGCTGCGAGCCACATCCATCCTGAGGAGAAAAAACAACAAACGATTGGGATTTATTTTCGTGTAACAAGGTCGCCATGGTTCCATCGAGAACGGGGCCCGACAAAGAAAATACGTGAGATAAGGAAGTGTCAATTAATCAGCTAATCAATCAACAGGCGAAATTGCGTGCAAACAAAAACCACTCAATCAAGCCTGCACAGCCAAACAAGGAAAGCGGGGACGCTTTCATCAATCAATCAAGGCAGCACGACCATCAGCAAGTCGAACGGAAAAACCCGATGTCCAAATTTTCCGTTTCAATCAGATGTTCCGGTTTCCTCACAAGTACTGAAATTTCTTTTGCAAATTTCTTCTATTCAGATTGCTAATCTGCAACATTAAAGCCATTTTAACGTCATCACGAGAGTCGAACCGTCGATTGATTTTTCATTTAATTAGCGAAGAAACCGGAAAATCTGGTTCCATTTCAACCATGGAAATGGCCTACTGGACGGGTAAAACGTTGGATTTATTTGAATAAACTGTACTTGTGAGTGAGCACGCAAATTCTACGGGGGGGGACCTTGAAAACAGTTTTATCACGTTTAAAAAAATGCTTCATTTTTCGCCACGTACCTCGAAGCAGTCGATCTTTCTTCTTCCAGCTGCAAGTGCTACTTTTTAGGCACGCTACAGCCGCTCCAAAGGTTTTTGATAGGATTTAGAATAGAATAAGAAAAAAATTACGGGGGAGGGGTTGAAAAGGAGGGAAAAAGTTTATGGGAAGAGGAGATGAGATGATGGGTCAAAGAACTTATCCACAACAGACAGACAGCAAACAGAGGAAAATCGATTGGAGTGCAAGTCAGCATGAAAAGCCAGACGGGTGAAAGGAAAGCGCTGAACGCGCACCTTTTCCTTGCTGATTCGCGAATTTCGCGCTTCGATTGTTTTTTACCGAACTTGGATTGTCACATCACTTAATTTCCATCGCACACATATTTTGCATTGAAAGTAAAAAATGAATTCTGAGAAAGTTTACGATTAGGACAGGAAAGCTGGAAATCATCTGGCGTAAAGCTATGTACGCAGACATGGCTCCAATTCAGCAGTCTCCTCGCGACATCGCTGCACTCGAGGCACTCGTTGCGTGTCAAGTTGAAATCAACCATCTTTGTAGACAAGGATATAACTGTGGTCGCTGGTTGACGTCAACGTGATTTGACACGCAAAATAGTGATTTAATTTTAACTTTTCTTGAAACAGTGGCCGAAAAGGCGCTCAATCGACCAATCAAACGAGACCTTCTGCTCAATTTCCTTCTGAGTTTGCATCAGTCGCGCTCGCGCTCTTCATGCGATCGATCGGTAAGCTCGGGATGAAATTTAAAATTCCATGCAGGTGCATAGGGAAAACGTGATCGGTAAGCGAATTGCCTCGCGACTGCACTTGCATCCGCAAAGTAGTTCATTCAGAAAGCACAGAGGGAAAAACGAGGCCATTTCCCGAACTGAAAGGGCGACAAATACGACAGTGCGATTAACACGACAGTGCGACAAACACGACAGTGCGACAAATACGACAGTGCGATGAACACGACTGGGATCGCCATTCTTCTGCAGATCTTATCTCCTTTTCTTCCGCGTTTTTGTTGTTTGCACACGTGCACACTTCGTGCATGAAACTGCTTTTGCATAATCACAGCATTGACCGTCGGGGGGACGCACGCAATTTTGCCTTCTAAATTGTGCGAGCCCCGATCAATCAACTTTTTGAAATTTGCCCTTGGAAGCTTGCAGTGAAGTGTGAAGCCTCAAAGCAATGTCCGCGACTGGCCGACCTCCGTCAGCGCGGCCCGGTTCGTCTGTTCAGCCAGGTAGCCTCTGATTTTGTCCCCTGACATTTGCAATAGAAAATAAAAATGCAAAAGTTGATTGTTTCATATGGAATATTTAGCTGCGGCAAGACCGGGGACTGCCTCAAGGTTAGCCGCGCAGGCTGCCGCGGTAAGTCAATCTGCAAGTGCTCAAACGCAGCGATTATTTTAGTGTGTGACATTATGCAGAACGTGTGAGATTAAAACGATTTGTGTGAGATTAGATGGCCTTAATGTTACACATGGTTTTGGAATTCCTATTGTAGTTGCCAGGATCTTCAACTATAAGTTTTCCGTTTCTTAACATTCCTAGTTTTTGTATGCTTGATCCAATGATGAAAACGAGGACAGGCGCGCGAAGCGCGAGCTTAAAAAAGTTCTGACCGGGTATGTGTCACATTAAAAATTCCCTTAAAATAATCCCTGCTCAAAACGACGGCAAACTTCATTTGAGGCAGCAGCACTGCAGCAGCAAACGTCTGCCCTTACTTTGGGAGTTGGGACGATTTACAGAGTGGGGGAACCGAGCATCAAACTCAGGCCAATCGATTTCAGATTGAATTTTGAGAGGGACAGTGTTAAGACTACGAGGGGCAAACTGAAAGTAATGTCACCCCCTTTTTTAAAAATTACTGTTAATTACTAATTGCAAATTTATTTCGTCTTCCTTCGAAGTAGTCCCCTCCAAACTGAATGCACTTTTCACATCGTGAAAGCCAAGCTCGAAAGACGGGTGAAAATCCATTCTTGGAGAGCTCCTGGAGGCGGCAGTGCACTGCTGCATCAAGTTCCTTTTCCGTGTCGAACAGCTTCCCACGCAAACATTCTTTCAGTTTAGGAAATAAATAAAAATCACATGGTGAGAGGTCGGGCAAGTACGGGGGGTGCGGCAAAAGTTTGAGCCCTTCTTGCTGCAGAAAATCGGTGGTCAAGCTGCAGGTGTGGCTGCTGGCGTTATCATGGTGCAGTTTCAGGCCTCGAAGTCCAGTCTTTCCTCGTTTTTTCCTCAGTTTCCGCACGAGCTTCTTCAAGCAGGTTTTCACGTAATAGGCAGCACTGATGGTCCTCCTGCCTGGTGTGGGAACGAGCTTCGAAATGGAGACCACTCCGGAAGAATTAAAGAAAACAATGAACATAGTCTTGCGCACGCTTCGAGAACGTCGCACTTTCAGTAGCCATGGATCTGTTTTCTTGACCCATTCCATCGACTGACGTTTTGTAAGCGGATCATAGTAATACCCCCACATCTCATCACCTGTTACGATCTCTTTCAACCGTCGTTCGTCCTCTCCGCCGAAGTCGTTGATTAAATTTTCGCAGAAAACTAACCGGGCTTGCTTTTGCCCGCTCGTCTGTCTCGCCACTCTCCTGCCACTCGCTGCCCTACTTATTTTTTATCTAGGTCGTCTGTCTCTCCTCTGTCTTTCTGTATGAGCAGAATTTCAATACCTGCTCTAAGCTCATTTTAAAAAGGGGGGTGACATTACTTTCAGTTTGCCCCTCGTATTTCCAAAAATTAAGTTTTTACAGTCAAAATATGGAAAAAAGAAATCTTCCATTGTTGTCGAAAATTCGCCCGAAGTTAATTGATTGATGTATTGATTTCTACGTGTAGAGCTCGAAAGCACCCTCAACAGCAGCGCGGCCAGGCACCGGTCGCGGTTCCGGTGCAGCCGTCACTACAGGTACATCTACACTGTAGAGAGTATTGTGCATCCTTAATAATAAGATCCCTTCAACGAGTCAAATGTATTTGGCTTTTAATGTTAATTTTGCTTGAGCTTGTGCGTGTGTGTCCGCAGGTCCATCGGAGCGGCTACGGACGGCGAGAGGTCTCCAGTCGGCTAAAGGTATGCGGAAAGTGTTATTATAGGCCGCGTCATCAGATAAATCATCAAATATATCAGAATTATTGTCCCTGAAACAATTTTTGCGGAAATAAATTGAAGTGGCCATTCAATAATATTCGCTTAATCGGCTTTCAGAAAAATTATACTTTTCTGTGGAAAAAATCGCCAAAGTCTGGTTTTTTTATATGGTGCCTGCCGAGGAATAATTTGGGTATTGATGAGATTACAAAATCTGGTCTATTTTTGAGTCGTTTCTTTTTTCCAAATACGCTAAAAACGCCTAGATGCATGTTAAGTAATAGTACTTTATTTTACTTGCTTTAATTTGATTTACTTACTGTATTTAATTTAATTTAATTGACTCGTCGTTTTTCAAACTCTCCGGATTATCGTTTTTCATCTGCCCCAGTCTTTGTGTGTTGGCGAAATCGAGCCTACTACATACATGTGCTGTACTACTTTAGGTCATGCAATGTTCAATTTACAGACCGTTACCTTATATAGGGCGACCCCGTATTCGGAATACCCGCGACCGCGCCTACTTTATTGGAGCTCTACGGTGAAATATCTACCAAACTAATACCTACCCTACACCTACTGTATTAGCCTACACTCGACATACCATGCGAAAACTGGTTAAAATATTTTCCAGGTCGAAATTGGCGGACATCATCAACGAGACGAACCGGCTGAGGAATGAAAGCAAGGAGTTCGCCGCCCTGCGGGAGCTCAGTGCGACGACCCACGGGGAGTATCAGGCTCTAGCGAAGACGGTGGCGGATCTGCGCGGTACCCAGCACGATTACGAAGCGGTACGAGAGAGTATGTCCCGTCAATGGTTTACACATGTGGCAAAAAACCTTACACTAACCGATTTAGGCCCTTTAAGTCGTTAATATAAACCAACCGAGTTAAATGGCTTAAATCGGTTAGCGTAAGGGTTTTGCCACATGTGTACAATATGGACCTCTAGAAGATGAAGGAGGGGATGAGCGAAACTGAGCGGTGCTTGGGGGGATTTCCTTTTTCAGATGCTCGAATCGGTGGCGAAGGGTGTGACGAACGACGATCTCCATGCCGAGATTGAGGACCTCCAACAGCAGAATGGCTTTTTAACCGCGGAAGTTCAGGAGCTGTTGAACGAACGCGAAAGGTTAGGGGACCGCGTATTCGGTGCGCTATGAGTCTGTTACTACATCTACACTGTTGATTGCAGTCGTGAAGGGCAGTTGAAAAAGCTCCAAGACCGAACGAAGAAGTACGAAACGGCGGGCGAAGCGCTATTACGGGAAATGGTACACGTCGTTGTAAATATAGTGAATATTTGAAACCTCGCATTTAGTGGTCTGATAAATATTTATTGCTAGTGATTCAGTTGCTACATACGAGTATACTTAATATCTAGAGCGAAGAAGACCAGGTTCGCTATCGTGAAATGCAACGGGAGCTGGAAGAGCAGACCGTGGTGGAGGAACGCCTTCTAAGCGATTACGAAGCCATCAGAAACGGCGAGCGTGCAAAACTAGAAGAGGTGCGTACACTTACACTATATCTGTCTGTCACGACCGACAGACAGACAGACGGACGACGGACGGACAGACAGACAGACAGACAGACAGACAGACAAACAGACAGATAGACAGACAAACAGACAGACAGATAAACAGATAAACAGATAGACAGACAGGCAGACAGGCAGGCCGACCGACCGATAGACAGATAGACGATTATCAAACATGATAGCCATGTTAAATATACTGTTTGTCTTTCTTTCATATAAATCTATACCCCAGTTTGAAATGGGTGATAGGAAAACTGAAAGAAAATTTCGTCTTTTTGTTCACAGGAGCTGATGTTCTCACCGTTGAAAAAAGAGGCCGCCCAGGTCTACGGACGGCTTCGAGATTTGCAGTCGACCTTGGACGATCTCAAAGCGCAGACTGGTCAGTCGCCAGAGCAGGAACAACGCCGGCTGATGGAAAAGACCAAAAGCGAAAATGCCGAAATTGCTGCCCTCGAACGACAGTATGATTACTGACTACATTACCATTACATGATACTTGATATGTTCAGAAGAACATTTTAACGCATATGCTTCCTGAATCTGAATGCGTAGGTCGGTCACCTTGCGAGATGTTTTGGAGACCATGCAACAGCAACTCGGTGGTCGCGATGCGTCCGCCAGTCACACCGGCCAACGGGATGACGATCGACAACGTGTGTGGAGGGACCTAAAAACTAACATTAGCCAAACAGCCTAATCAAATTAAACTTCAATCGACTGGAGAAAATCTCAGCGTATTTTAGTAACTTTAGTTTGTTATTTTAGCCACAATTTGATATAATTTATTATGTTACTTTCCCTTCTTAAATTTAAAGTGACTAAAACTATTCGTTATGAGAAACACAGAAGTGAACAATTTATTCACTAAAAATGTTATCTTAGTTGTAAATTTTGCTATTCCTAAACCTACGTCATTAAGTCATTACTACTCACAGTATCTCATACTAGTACTTGATTTTACTCCATACCTATGGCCTTCGTTATTGCAGATTTCCTTGCCACCTATCGGAATCAGTACGAGCAACTTTCGGTACGAAGTACTAGTACTTACATTTGTAACATACAAGAATTACGAATCAAACCCATTTCTCTCCGTCCAATATTTCCTCTTTGTATTTTGTTAGAAAGACGTGGACAAATTGCAGGGGGAAAATTTACGTTTACTAGACCAGCTGTCCAAGGTACCATTGGGCGTGTGGCGGTCCCATACTATTTCTCCTTGCCGGTACCTTTCTCGTAGAAATTATCTCACATTAATCGGTAGAATGTCCAAGCGCTAAACGAGCTGCCGATCACCACCGAGGCGGACCTCCTGAAGTCGGGTCAACAACTGCGCTCGACTGTGGCGCAGGTGAAGCAGGACCAACGGATGCGGGGAGATCTCCTGCAGATGAATGTGGAAGAGCGCAGCCGCGAACTGCGAAAACTAGAATCGGTATTGTATCCTCCGCAACTGCATGGCCAATGGTCAATCAGTTTATCGCTAATTCTTGCCTGTCTGGATTTTGAAACCATATTGAATTGCAATCTTCAATTTTGCAGTTGTTGGAAACCCTTACTACGGAAAAAGCAACTCGCCAAGCTGACATCGTCAAATGGGAAAACGCGTCAAAGTCCGGCATGAACTTGCCGGCGATTCTCGCCAAGCAAAACCAGGTATGGTGACCGAACTCGCCGTCGACTCATTGAGTGACAGACAGTATCTAGTCCATATGTCCGAGTTCTTAATCTGCTGGTTTGCCTGCCTCTCTGAGTTGTTCTTTGTATGGCTGTTTGTCTATACGTCGGTCTGTTTTCCCGCCTGCCTGTCTGTGTGTCCGGTTACTTGTCTGTCTGGCTGCTTGTCTGTCGGTCTGTCAAACTTTTTCTTCGTCTGCCTGTTTAAATGACTGTTTGTCTATCTATCTGTTTGTCTTTCAGTGAATCTATCGCTCTGCCTGTACGTTTGACGATTGCTCTAAACTCAAGGGTGAACTCATTGTATGACGAACGTGCAAAGTGGTACCACGTGCGTCTGTAGTACTAGTGGTTTCTACTTTTTGTTTTAAGGAGAAAAAAGAAGAACTACTTGGACTTGAGCGGAAATACAAGTCCATGAAGGATGCATTGGACAAGGCAGTAGGAGAGCTGCAGCGTCGTCAGACCGCACTGGAGAAGAATCCATCTCACCAAAAGGTAAGAGCGAGATACTGTACATGTTTCTTCCACTTGTTTTTAAATACCTTCGGTATGCTCTTAATGGGATGTTTCAGATAAACGCAGCGGAACTGCAGCTGCAACAAATATCGGCTCAGACATTTGAGGCCGAAGAAGGTACCTTCTGCAGTTTCGGATATGGCTTTGCTTCGTTACTATGACGGAGTTCATGCTTTCCAGCTGCGACTGAATCTCTCGCTGATACTTCGTACGAAAATCAGAAAGTCGCTGTCCTCCAAAAGGCCAAGCAAATCAACGACATCCTCCAGCGCCTGGCCCAGCTGGACAACTGATTGACGGCACTGCTTTGGCTGGAATCGGTTGTTTACTTCTATAATATTACTACTTCTATAATACTGATTACTGAACGACTGTTCCTGGTTTTGTGATTGTGTATACCACTAGTATTTTTACTAGTAGTTCCCATTCACGCCTTCTCTAGTCCAGCACACCACACACGCGAAACCCATCCAATGATCCAATAACCCATTTTTATTCTACACGAGTAATCATCCAATATGCAGTACAGTATGTATATATGTATGATCGTATAGGGATGGCAAAAATTAAAATTAGCTGTATAACTAAAATTAACTAACTAAACTAATAATATGGATTTAGTTTAGTGTTTTTAATAACCAAAGCTTTTAGTTTAATTTTAGTCGAAAGTAGTAGTTTACTTTTTTTAATATACCCTAGTAACTAAATCCTTAAGTTTAGTTTTTTTTAAAGAAACAAATAAACTAAAACTAAAAATTAGTTATTACATGTTTAAGTATATTTTAGTGTTTCTACATCCCTAATACCGACGACATACGTCTGTTGCAAAATACATTCATGAGCTCATTTCAAGAGTTTATTTTTTCCACCGGTTGCTGCGGCAGCCCCTTAAACCCCGTCCCCAGCAGATACAACTCGGAGGATTCATCGCGACTCGCCGGCGGCTTCACATTCCGCACCACCGCGAAATGCGTCCGCAACAACGCCCTGAGGGCCTGATCCCCCGAGCCGGTCCATATTTTACACAAAAACGTCCCGCCCTCCCGGAGGACCGTCACACCAAACCGCAACGCTTCCGTGCAGAGCCCGACGATGGCCTCGTGGTCCAGCTGGCTGATCCCGCTGGCATTAGGCGCCATGTCTGAGAGAACTACGTCGACCGGCCGTCCCGCCAGCTGCTCGAGGATTTTCCGCTTCGTTTTACCCTTGGTGAAGTCCGAATGCGGCAGGAAGACCGCGCCGGGGTAGGGCAAAATGTCCAGCAGATCAACCCCGATCACCAGGCCGTGAGTGGGATGGATCAGCGGCTTCTCCATCACCGGGGTGAGATTGGCGAGCACTTTGACGCCTCGCTTTGGGAGTGCCTCGGCCGCGAGCCTGACGCGCTCATCGAGGACGTGCACGAGAGTGGGTTCGTTGCGGTCCGCGATGCATTCCGCGGGTGTGATGGCGTTGACTTTCTTCACAGCGACCTGGCACCAGGACCCTGTAAAATGGTGCTGTTTAAATATATTTTAAAAGATATTTTAAATCGCTCAAAAATTGGCTCTGGTTTTAAATAAAATGTAAATAAAAAAATACTTTAATTTTATTTAAAGTCATAAAAATAGAAATCGACATATAAAAGCCTGATTGTATTTAAAATCGATAAATGTACCTTAGATTTTAAGATATCCTATCTATTTTAAATGCTGAAAATGTAGCCTTCTTTTAAATAGAATCCAGCATTTTATTGTGAAGAAAACACAAAATCACTTGATCGACTTTCTGCTTTGATATAAAAAGCCGCAAACATTCACATTTTATTAACTGCAAAATCGTGCAAGTTAATTTTAAGTAAATATCGTGCTATTCAAACGAATTATCTGTATAAATCGGGAATCAGTTTTATTTTTTTAATAAAAATATTTTATTTAAAAATTGCCGGGAATTTAAATACCTGTGTATTTTACTGCAATTCAACGATAAAAAACAAAGCAGACATGATACTGGATATGAATTAAATGTGGATGTTTAAGTTTGATCAGTCTAACGAAGTCACAATCAGCGGTCGCCCATTTAGACGCGAAGAAAACAAGTAACCGAAAACAAATCAAAACAAACCGGTGAAAATAGATCAATCAATCTAATATCGAGCCGAATCAAATCGTTTTGGAGGGCAGTAAGAATCTGCTGATAATGAATGATCATCTGCTAATTTTATTGGCCTGAAGAGGTTGCCACAAAAATATCCAAGTTAAAAATAAGCAAAAGTACTTAAATGAAAAGAAAGTGAAGCGAACGAAGTCCAATCGGCAATGAAAAAACAACAGAAAAATCAGCTGCAATATCAATTAAGCAACCAATCAATTGATCAACAAGCGATTTAGGTGGAACGCCTTTTGACGGCAATCAATCAATCGACCGGACGTACCAGGCGAAGCGCCTAGGTCGACGACCACCTGGCCCGGTGCAAAGATTTTAAAGCGTTCATCCACCTCCAGCAATTTAAACGCACTGCGAGCACGATAGCTGACGATCCGCGCCTTCTTCACGTAGGGATCGCGTGCTTGTCGTTGCAGCCAGTCGTGGGAACTTTTACGCCGAACCAGTGTGGAGAAAATGTACGTCCGAAATGCAGACAGCAATTCCGGCATCCTTTCGCGCCGCCGCAAAATATTCCGAAAAAACATGTCGCTCAAGAGAGTTTAAATTAAAATTATATCATCATCAGCGAGATGATAAAGTAAACAACGCAGTAAAAACTGCATAAAAGCCAGAAAAAAATAACTAAATTTACTGAACCTCTTCGATTCCACATCTTGAACTCCAATTCCACAACAAAAATCTGCAATTCCATCGTATAGAGTCCAACTCCACAGTCCACACTACGAAATGCCGACATGCCTTCAGCTCGAAGAGACCGGACCGGCCGACCGACAGCTGATCGAACTGGCCGTTGACTTCTGAAAAAAAAATCGAAGAACGACTCGGACGTCGAAGAAGAAGCTGAGGAGAAAGCGAACTCCTTTGGCGCAGGAATTCCATCTCTTCCGAAAATTTTACCATCCAGCTTTCGGATTTCCCACTTCCTTTTCGACCAGCGGCAGTGCAGTGATCCATAATAATTTTCCAGCTTCACAGGTAAAATAT
>LRSR01002616.1:0-17883 GCA_001579985.1 Hypsibius dujardini
TAATAACTAACCCGCTTAGTTCAGTTATTTCATTATTCAACGAATGAATTTAAAAACGACCCAATGGGTGGATACTCTCAGAAATATAACCAAATTTAGAGTTTGCCGAATATTCTCAATCCAGTTTTGATTAAAATTTATGGACCAACAAAACAACCAAACAAAGATAAAGAAAAAGAAATCGGAGACGGAAGTTTGTCCAAAAAATCCAGAAGAAACTGCGAAGGATTTTATGAAGTGCAGGATGAATTTTCGTCAGGGCAGACACATTTCTTGTTATTTCCCGGGAGAGGCAGACAGATGAAAGGGCATTCTCCGTTGGAAACAGCGCATGCATTGTTCACTAAGTGGAAAAAGTCACAATGATCTGAATTGAGGCTATGCTTTCGAATTGTTTAATTGAACGCACATTTGGGGCACTGCTCTGGGACAAAAACAATCCCGCGTAAGTATCCATTCCGTCCGGCTGGAAGGGAATGTTGCTTCACTGACGTGCCACTTTTGGTGATACTATTCACACTACTGGTGTCACTGCAACAGAACCTGGATTAAGGAAAGACAATTCCAGGAGTCGCTAGCAATAATGGGTTACGTTGATAAGCACGACGTCCAGTAAACGCGTCCTCCCGACAATGAGATGCCCTCAGAATCTCCCGCATTTTCTTGATCGAAGACAATTCGTTTGCCTCCTCCATTCAATGAAATGAATTCGATTTTATTACGATCTGCAAAAAATGATTGGACCAATAATTAGCCGACATTTTGTTTCGGTATATTCGAGTGGTTCATATTGTAGCGGATTATATTTGGCTTTACTCTGACAGAGAGTGTGCAAGTGTCACCGTCAACTATGACGACCGGACATTACATCAGCCCATTGTTGTCTGTGCATTGACAGATGCGGACATAAACGTGTCAAAAGAGACAGTAAAGTGCACAACAAACACCAACGGACATTCAGCTGTAGATGAGTTCATGTTTCTATAACCAAGTCAGCTTACTGTAGTCTGCCCAGTAAAGGTTGTTTGCTTCGTAATCCAAAGCCAGAGAATGGGGGCTGACTCCAGTGACCAAGACTTGACGATTACTTCCATCCATGGAGGCAGTCTCGATTGTTGTGCCGGAGTGTGACCAGTAGATTGAACTGAAAATTTAAATTAGTGATGGGAACGGCGGCAATATTTGTTTTATTGTAAACTCTTCTTCGGACAGGACAGCAATAAATTCATGATAAACACTTTATCGGCTCCTGTTTCTGTGGATTACAATAACGAAATGATCGAGCGATGGTTTCAAAACTGCAATGGCTCTCTTCACATCACTGCTGTGTTTTCAATAACTGGGGAAAAGTGAAATTTTCGATCTGGCGATCAAACGACCCGTTTTCTTTCTTAGCCTCTCAATTTAAGAAATATAAATAAAATATACGTGTTTTGCCTAATTGTTCCCAAAAAGAGCATTTATATTTCTTATATTAAAATCTTGCTTTAGCTACTTTAAAAATTGTTTTGTTTTTTGTCCAATTTTTTTCACAAAATTTGTTCACAAAATGCTGTATTAGTACTGCACTGCATTGTACTTGAGTACACAACCAGCAGAGCACATGCGCACAGCACACGAGCACAGCACATGTTTTAGTACGTGCCGTCAATCAAGCGCGTTTTCAATCATTCAATCAAGCGCTCATGACTATTGCAATGTACGTGCGCCAATTGAGATCTTCCCGAATTTCTCCCCGTTAAACGGGAACTCTTTGCCGCGAGTCATATTTTTTAAAATCATGTTAGGGGATAAAATCCTGTCACATGAGATGATTGGTTGAAAGATATTTTTAATTAAATAATTAAATTAAATAATTAAAAAACTGTTAGTTTTATATTGTCGGTTATGAAGTTTTAGGATTTTTACGTGTTAAAGCCTGCCTCCTTGAACGGCGGGGGGGGGGCAAAATATTTGAACCCCTCCAGCAGGCTTGCTTTTCCCTCCGGCCAACCGTAGTCCACTTTCAAGTCTTTCCTATGTTTTGGACAGTACTGTATTTTCGCGTTCGACAGAGACAGTCGTACTGGAGTGGAACGTGTGCAGGGCTGTGCACCGTACACACAGTACAAAGCCGTGTGGCCGATTAAACGTTCCACAGCTCGTACGCTGTCTCTGTTTAACGCGAAAACACAGTACCGAAATTTCCTGTCACATGAGGCCATTGGCTCTAACTTGGGAACATTTTCAGATGCAGATTTCAAATCGACTCCATATTATTTTTTTCTCAAGGACCCATTTATGTAATGAATAAAAGAAATTATTACGTCGGCTGAGCCTGGAAATCTTTTGGGGAAGAGACGCTCAGTTAGCAGTGAACGCCGCCAATTGATTGCTTGATGGGCAAAGGCTTAACTTATAAAGATCAGATTGATCGCTTGATTGGCAACGGCTTAACTTATAAAGATCAGATTGATCGCTTGATTGGTCACGTTTTTGCCGATCATCAGTTCATGACTACTTGATTGCTTGATTAACAAAGCATCAACAAAGCATGCAGGCTATTCCGCAAAAGTTTGATTGATTAATTTGCAAAAGATTTCCAGGCTCAGCCGGCGAAATAATTGTTTATATTCGATACATAAATGCGTCTTTGAGAACAAAATAATATGGAGTCGTTTTGAAATCTTTGAAGTAAGACAACTTTTGGCGCGGCAACATTTCCACGTACAACATTTTTGATGGGCATCAATTGAAGAGCAAGCACGATGTTATTTTTAATACGTTGTTGGAGCCACTGCATGATTGCTGTTTACTTTCGGACGTTGTGCACATCAGCAACATTTCAAGTGAAGTTCAACTTATTTATGTGAGACTGAGATTTCCTCGAGATCCACATTTTAATTGAATACCAGTCGAGGTTGAATATGTGTGAGAACTATCAAAAGACGCATAAACTCGATTAGCCGTTGTATTCTATCGACTTGAAGGGACAGTTTTATGCCCTGGGGTGTGAACATTGCCCGCGCATGCACCGTATATTTGGACCGGTATGTGACCCGGAGGACGGGGCTTAACTGTTCCTTGAGTCCTGAGAATATTCTACCTATTGACGCATTATAAATCGCAATCTTTGACTACAAAAAGCAATCAGGACATGACAACTGCTAAAACCATGAGTAAGATCTTTTGATAAACTCTAAAAAAAACTAATTAAAAGTTTTACTGCATTTATTATTGCACAATTTAAAAATTGGTTATTTAATTGAGGGTCAATCGCTCCATTATATTACCCGCGGGAAGGATGCACGGCAAGCGCTGACCACGAGTCGATTCCCGCATGAGAAATGATAGTTTTGTGTCCAGCCTCCAGGTTACTCGTCTTTGCTACAAAAATGTTGCTGCCTTGGATCCAAAACATGTTTCCGGCAACAAAATCCACAGCCAATCCACAATATATGGTATCTAGAAATGCAAATCAAGGCTATATTTAGCATTGCTCTTCAGAAAGTGCCACCAAATGACTCAATTTGTCATGACGTTTTTTACCGTTTGTGACGACCAAATGATTGTTTGAGCCATCATACCGAGAACGTCTAATTCCCTTTTCCCAAATTGTCCAGTAGAGATGATGGTTAACACAATCCACTGCAACTGCATGAATCCATTCTTCAGGAATATTTGTAAGCTCTTTAGTGTCGCCATTATCTTCCACAGGTATTCTCCAAAGGGAATAACCCTGGGCAAAAACGAGAAATCCACCTGTTTTGGGTTGTTCTGTTGTAGTCCGTCGCTCTGAAAACAGGCAGCCAAAATAGACACTGCAGGTGAGGAACAATCTTTCTGCCGCATTCTTTCTTTTGGATAAAATCCTTATTGTACTCACCTTCAAGCTCACCTCGAAAAGAGCATTTAAGAGGCATATGTACAGGTTCATACGCACATTGCCACAATACAGAACAACCATTTTAATACCAATTATCTTATACTAGTCAGACTTTTGTTACCACAATACTACTTCCAGTACTTGCAGTAACGGACCCATTACAAAGGACGAAATCAGAACCGAGACAGCAGTTAGATTTGTTTTGCCTTTGCGAATTTTAAGGTCTTCGAATCTGTCAATGTTTTTTGACACTGTCTGAAGAGTGCTGTGAAGTTTTATATGAGAAGTTACACAGACACAGACACAGACACAGACACAGACACAGACACAGACACAGACACAGACACAGACACAGACACAGACACAGACACAGATGCAAACGCAGACACACAGAGACAGAGACAGACACAGATTCCAATGGAGTTGGAGATTTTTGGAGTTCGGAGTTGATCCACCCTGAGTTGGCCCGGAGTCGGAGTAGAGTTGGAATTTTTTTTTTTCGGAGTTGCACATCTCTGGTTTAAACTACACCCCAACAATACCTGTTACGCCTTGATGACATCCTTCGCAGTAACACACCCTTGTACTCCTAAATGCTCCACACTTTCCGCCGCTTAGTTTATCATCGTTGCACGACTGGACACAAGTTTCATCGTTTCCGTCACACTGCCCGGAATAGCTCTCGCTGATGCATAGCTCTTCTTTGCCTTGGCTTGGCCTCACAAGAGCAGGAGTCCGGTTCCGAGCTGTAGGGACCCAATTTGAACCACTGGTCAGGTTAAAGTGGGTTTAAACTACACCCCAACAGTACCTGTTACGCCTTGATGACATCCTTCGCAGAAACACACCCTGGAACTCATAAATGCTCCACACTTTCCACCGCTTAGTTTATCATCGTTGCACGACTGGACACAAGCTTCATCGTCTCCGTCACACTGCCCGGAATAGCTATCGCTGAAGCACAGCTTATCTTTGCCTTGGCTTGGCCTCACAATAGCACAAAATAAAACGAAGTTGATGCAGAGCTGCACTTTCAACATTTTGATACGATTGGAGTGCAGTTATACGTCGCCAGATCTGACGACACTGGTATGTTATTAACAAAATTTAAAGAACAATTAGATTTTGAATAATTGCAAATGTGTTGTATGCTAGTATTTTTTGCCTAAATACGAAAATATGAAAAACCGCACACGTATTGGTATTTCTCTCATGGGTCGCTGTTATTTGTGGCTTTCTCAGCAGTTCAAACGACATTGCAATATTTTCGACTTAATGCCTTTGGGTAAAGTAATGATGAAATTTTTGTCAGAGTTTCCGGTTTGTAGGATCGCAAGAAACCTGTTTCAAGCGCTGCACGATGAATTTCTCCGTTGCGCTACCAATTTGAAATGCCTGATGGCAAGTCGAGGGTCTTTTCGTGACGATAAACAAAGTCCGCGGTTTTGCAGCTAAAATGAACATGCACGGGGTGTAGTTCTATATATAGTATAAATATATTCTGTAAGTTAAAGTTAAAGTTGACTTATTTCATTTGTTTGCTTTATTACCCAATTAAATGTTTATTAACTGAAACGTTTGATTCAATTTTTCACAGTAATAAAAGAATTGGAAAATTTTATAGTTTGCAGTTTTGGTCGAATGGGGCAGACCGATTTTAGTTGTCTGTTTTTTTTGCAGTTAAAGTTTTGTTTACTTGCCAGTTTAGTTCGGTTGCTTGTTTTACTAAGCAAAAAATTAAAAAATTATTCAGTCGTAGATTTTTTTTATTATTTATTTTGGCGAAATCGACGGGCTAAATTTCGTTGTTTGTTTTATGTGTTAAATACATTTTTAATAAGTAACCCGTTTACTTCAGTCATTTCAGAATTCAATGAAATTTTCGACTGAAATTTTGGACCGAAAAAACAACCAAACAAAGATAAAGAAATCTGCGACGGAAGTTTGTCCAACAAATTGGGAAGAAACTGCGAAAGATGTTATGAAATACAGGATGAATTGCTTCAGGGCAGACACTATTCTTGTTATTTCCCGGGAGAGGCAGACAAATGAAAGAACATTGTCCGTTGGAAACAGCACATGAATTGCTCACTAAAAAGAAAAAGTCACCGTAATGAGAATAAAAAATTAAATAATTTTGAATGTTTTTAATTTAACGCACATTTTGGGCACTGTTCTGGAACAAATACAATTCCGTATTAGTTTCCATCCCGCCCGGCTAGAAGGGACTGTTGTTTCTTGTTCAATCCTCTTTTGGTGATAATATTCAAGATACTACTGCAACAGAACGCAAATTAAGGAAAGACAATTCCAGGATACGCCAGCAATATTGAGATACGTTGGTGACCAGGACGTCCAATAAATGCGTCCTCCTGACAATGAGATGCCATAAGAGTATTTCCTCTCGCTTCCTTAGGCCGAGACAATTCGTGTGCCTCCTCCATTCAACGAAATGCATTCGATATTACCAGTATCTGCGGAAAATGATCGGGCCAATAATAAGCAGACATTTTGTTTCGGTCAATTTGATTCGTTCACATTGTAGGAGATTATATTTTGCTTTTACTCTGACGGAGATTGTGCAAGTGTCACCGTCAAATATGACGGCCGGACATTACATCAGTCCATTGTTGTCTGTTGCATTGACAGATGCGGACATGAACGTATCAAAAGAGATGGAAAATTGTACAAAAAACATCAACAAACATTCAACTGTAGATGAATTCATGTTTTAATAACCAACTCAGCTTATTGTGGTCTGCCTAGCAAAGCTCGTTTGCTTCGTAATCCAAAGCCAAAGAAATGGCCAAAACTCCAGTGACCCAGACTTAACGATTACTTCCATCCATGGAGGCAGTCTCAATTGTTGATGAAGAGTGTGACCAGTAGATCGAACTGGAAATGTTTAAAAGTGATTGGGATGGCGGGAAAAACAAATTGTAAATTCTTCTTCGGGCAAAACAGCAAGAAATTCATGGTTAACTCTTCATCTATTTCTGTTTCTGTGGATAGCAATAACGAGATGATTAGCGATGGTTCCAAAACTACGATGAATCTCTTGATGGCACTACTGTTTTTTTATGAGATCAGTATATATTTGATGGGGAAAGTTGAAAAACTTAGTTTTATAATGTGATATTGAATTTGAAATCATTAAACTAGTTCTTAGATCTTTCCTATGTTTTGGACGATACCAAAAAAATTTCCTGTCACAAGAGGTGATTGGTTTGAAGATAATTTTTTGTTGCGGCAATTTTTCCACATTTAGCATTTTGAATGGGTATCAATCGAAGAGAGTTTTTCAGCGACTGTTCTAGTCGAAAACTGACCCGTTAAATAATTTCACAATTAAATTAAATCTGTAATTAATGTTAGTAGCCAAAACAATACAAAAACATCTAATAGTTTTCATTCAGTCGTTTCCGATTTTGTTTCGAAAACGAGTTGCAATCCCATTCTGCTTTTTATGAATCCGACAGAATCTCCTTGGCCTAAAAATAAAATCTGTAAATCAGTCCTATCATTAACTGGTTTTCAAGCATTTTAACTTTGCTTCAGCTAATCAAATTTACTTTCAATCGAATTTATTTATATTTAATTTTGATTTATCGTCACATCCAGCTACGAATACGTTTAGATTTACTTAATTTTTCAAACTGCTAATTTAATTAAACTGAAAAAACTTCAGCTCAGTTTGAGTTCATTTTTTAATTTAGTTTTGCCATCCCTAAACACGAATAACATCCATACAGACAACAACTAAAATGTTGTCATATATCCGGTTCGATATTCACTTCCCACCCTAATCCTCATACAAACAAAAACAGCCAACAGAGACAAATCGAATAAAACATGTTACGTGATATGTGATATGTGGAATGTGATATCTCTCTCACTATTGAAGAAGAAGCTTAAGTCATAAATCCAGGCAGACTTTCCAACGAGCTGATGCCTGTATGCAAAGTATATGGGCAGTGGGGACATTACTCTTCGTCGCAGAACACCATGGTGATCACGCCTTTTTTCTCAAGACAAGTAGAGGAAGCAGGCTGGAATAAAGACAAAGACTTCAAGACAAAATTGAATAATTGGGGATATTTTCGAATTGTACTAAACACATACCTCTTCTTATGAGTATTTTTTTGTGAGCTGCAGTAAAACATAGGGAGGACCGTTTCACAAAGTCTCGGATCTTTCAAAGCTTTGCACACTGATTTTTGAATGGACACTACTGACAACTGTGTCCCGTCCCAGACGCCAGCTTTATCTGAACGTTGTCGCGCCATTCTTGCCACGAAATCTGACCCGTTTTCAACCAAAAGTTCGGTTCCCTCTTCTTCTCAGCCGCATTCAGACAAAATGATGGGAAGTCTCCCACATGCAGCCACACATCAAGAGGCACCCCCAACCGTACAGGCGAACCATCATCCAGGAATCGCACCAATTCACACAGGTCCAATCGTTGGCTGTGTCTGTCCCGGAGCGGAACATGGAGCACAGACGACTGGAGAAGGAAGGAAAACTGGCCAACTTCCAAAGCAACTGGCCAACTTCCAAAGCAACCACGCGTAAGCCTGAATCCGAGTCAAACGGACAGACACCTAAAAAGAAAGACAGGCACACAGACAGACAGACAGACAGACAGACAGACAGACAGACAGACAGACAGACAGACAGACAGACAGACAGACAAACAGATAGACAGACAGATACACTTGTTAAGCTTTCCCATTTTGATCTAGAACACATTGGATGTACCCATGGATTTGTACGTCCTTGGTGGGTACAACGGCAGCTCTTTTGACGTGGAGGAATGCAGGCGTAAGTACCGATTTAACGGAGTCTCAAAGCAATGGGGAGCGATGGGGGAAATGCCTGTTCCACGCTTTCATCATGCTGCCGTGGTCCACGGCGACCACATCTACATGATAGGTAGGATAACGGTCTTTCGTCCCACAGAAGAGACTCAAAACACTTCTCAGTTCCGTCAGTCAATAGAATTATACTTATCAACCTGTTAAATCTTGCAGGAGGAGCATCTATGGTATTATCCTCTTCTGAAGAGACTGGCCATGTCCTCTCACCAACCGCCTCCAACCACCAGTACCATCCAAGAACTCGCACGTGGGTGGAGCTCCCGGAAATGAAGACCTGTCGAGTTTATCACTCAGCAGCGGCCGGTTTCGGGAACATCTATGTCTTCGGCGGCCTCAACGAAGAACAAACGTACTGATCATCACACTCACATAGAAAGGTTCCAAAGTCAAAAGAAACTTCAGCCTCGAAAGCTTGAAAACGGTTTTGTGGATTTTAGTTGCTTCAAGTTCGTTTTCTGTTCTGTCAAGTCTGTTCGTTTTGTTCTGCAGAGTTTTGGACACGGTGGAAATCTACGACATTGAGCTGAGGAAATGGCGCGTTGGGCCGAGTCTACGCTATCCCTTGATGGGATCGACTGCGACCCTCTCTGGAGGATCCGTTTATGTCGTCGGTGGCATGACCACGCCCTCACTTGTTCACGGCGCACGCCACGATCGGTATAACGTCATCAATCGCGCACACATTCTCGACGTCTACTCCAACGAGTACGTTTAGGTTTTCGGATTTCAGAAGTCACAGAATGGTAATGCAGATAAGAGATCGATGTAGGTTTGACATAGACGAGAACTTTTTTTGAGCACAGGTGGACAGCACTACCGTCGCTACCGGTTCCCTTGGTGCACCATGCAGCCGTGTGCATGCACGGTGAGATTGTGATCATTGGTGGATCAACCGTGGGCAAACCGAAGAAGAATGAAGTTTTCAAGCCGCACCTCATCAGCAGGCGAGACATTTTCTCCTTCAATGAAGAAGGCAAAAAGTGGGAACTGGCCGGGAAGCTGAGTGAATTGCGCTCGGGATGTGGTGCTGCTGTTTCAGGTACTCTATACTCTAAAGAATGAGAATTTGACTAGATGAGCGCTTTGGTACACACTTCACGTCTCGTGAATTTGAATGTTAAATTTGTGCAGAAACGGATGTTTGTGTTGTGGGATGTCAGGCTCTAATGAAGGTCAGGTTCTCGGCACAATGGAACGGTTTGATCTGTACACGAAGAAACTAACCGACAGCGAGAGTTCGCTATTGAGGCGGAGAGCTCTACAGTTGGTGGCATTTCCTACCATCAGCCACCAGGTTCATGGGTCGTTACAGCCTGGTCATAGTCGGTCCCTGGAACCACCGAATACTGCCAATACACAGTCATGCAAAAGGAAAGGTCACCATTTCTTGTTCGCCACTAAATTCAAACTACTGGACTCCTCTAGCTATTATTATATCAAGAAACGGTGTTGATAGTTGAATCTCGTTGAGGATGGCACGGAATTTGTATCCCCTCATCATACTTGAAGTATTCTTTATTAATGGATAATTCGTTTTTTTGTCGGTATTCTGTATGTTAAATTCTTCACCAAGAGGAGGGAGAAAAATTACGTAGTACGTTTTCACGCGTGAGCGTCGGACTGGCTGATTTCCAACGGCCACTACCACTGCCATAATGCTAGTGTCATAGTGCCACTGTCATACTGACATGTTTGTTATACACCCTGCTTCCTTCGTTCTGCCGACTGTCGGCTGCCGATGGGTCTGGTTCTGTTTGCGGTTGAAGATACTCGCCATACCAAATAAGCCATTAACATTTCTTTTGTCCCGATTCAGCCTTGCCTCCTGAGCAGGGAATCAAAATTCAGAATGGACCTCCAGTGCAATTGAGAGTCTTCTTAACACTGGGACCGGGGGAGGGATATTTACGAGACCACGGCAATTTTTTTCTCGCGAGAAGGAAAAGCCCCCCCCCCCCGGTATGTTTGGTTCCTGGAGACGCAACAAATTATTCTTTAGGGTTTGCGGCAGTTAAGCAGCCTACGCCAGGACGCCCCCTCAATTCAACAACAGAGGTCACGGAGTGCTCGTCCTCGTGCTTGTATTCCCTTCACATCGACACATACTCCCTTCACCTGGCGGAGAACAATTCCATTTGTTAAACTGGTAACCTAATTTCATAAGAAATGAAATATTTGTAATTTGTACAAGATTGCATTTGTTGCCTACAAGACCGATATCACTAAAAGATGCTAATTAAGGCAGTTCATGTATGGGCTAAATAACACGTCAATTGTTAGGGAAGAATTTCTGGCAGCGCGTTTGTTTTAATCCAGGGCAGGTAAGACTTTGTCTTTGTATACTGGCCCCCGACATTACCGCCGCATCCGTCACCGAAGGAAACCGTCGCGGCCGAATAGAACAAGTTGTCCTTGTCAAGACACACCAACGGTCCACCTGAGTCACCCTGGCAGGAATCCTTTCCCTCCACACCGCCCGCGCAGACAAACAAATTGGGATCCGTTTCGACTTGAGTCACCTTGTCAGTATTGAAGGCACATGCCGGTGACTCATTCTTCAGTACTTGTAAGTCAACGAATTTCATCGGGGGATTTTTACTTGGGTCTTCTGGAAACGTAAGAAAGTATATTTCACAGTACGAAAACCATTTAATTTAGGCTTTAGGCTTTTTAATTTAATTAGTTTTAATAAGTTTTTAATTTTTTGAAAATCAAGCAACGAATGGCGAGATTTTGCTCCAGGGATTATACTCTAAAAAAATTGACTTAAATACTCAGTGAAGTATCAGCAGCACAAGAATCGTTAAAACTGTTTAGAAAAAAAGTAAAGCACCGTGGTTTTAAATCAATCAATCAATCAGTTCCGATACTATTAAATTTAATATCTACATCCCTCTGATTACGTACCTGTAATTTCGTCGCCGGTGCCACTGGTGATGCAGACGTCACCGACGCTCGGTTCGAGATCTCGGAGACAAGCTCGACAGACACACGGCTTGCCCTCGAACTGGATATCCCGATCCAGCGTTATCAGCGCGATGTCGTTGTTACTGTTGGCCCAATTGTATTCCTCGTGGATTTGAAGAGCAGCCACTCCAAAAGTGTCGGCGCAACCGGTCGGGTCATTCGCCGAACCGTCGTTTCTGTGTAACGCGCCTGTTTGAACGGTGAAGGTATCTTTAAAAGCGTTCTGTGGGCCGCCTTTCTCCTCGAAGAAGCAATGCGCTGCGCTGAGGATGGTGCGTGGTCCCAGAATGGTACCTCCACATTCATTGCTCAGAGTTACCTAAGGAAGCAAATGTTTGGGATGATTTAAATAAAAACCACTGGGTTACATTTTTTTGTCAAAAAGTCACGTTTCTTTTTCCCAGTACGCTGAAAAACTAAATAAAAATATCTGATACGGCCATTTTGTAGCAAATTCTTTCGCCTTTCATAATCGCAGACCATTCAAGTCGTCTAGACGTTTTACCGTTACCGGAAACTGAATCGCGCAATATGTGGGGAAACCTTCAAAATCTTGAAACCCTGAGACAAATCTGTCGGCTACGATAACTTGTGGAGTGAGGGTTATTCCACTCAAGTTCGAGCAACGTTTTTTTAAAGACACTGTTGAAATTGATAAATGCTTTGACAATAGAAAAATAGTGCCCGACAGTATGTGGGAGGGATGGACCAGCCTTGAAGGCATAGTGTCTCAGAGAGCTCTCCATCAGCTGGTGTGCCAGTGAGGATTGGCGAGGTTTTCCTTCACGTTCAATTACTTTCATATTTTATTATGAGCACCTCTAGAGGTTTACCTACATTTTTGTTGCAAAGATTTTTAATGTTTTACTTTTCTGATTTCTCGATGAATTTTTAAAGCGGGGGCATTTTCAAAAATTAAAAGCACTCAAAAAGACATAATTTAAAATATGTTTTCAAAATAATATTTGAAACTTTGGAGCAGTTTAAAGTTGTGGGATTATAGGGCTTTCTAAACTGATTAGAGTTGCCACTGAACGAAGCGTCCGGAGTCCAGCAATTATGGAGAACAAATTTTCCCCAGAGCTTTGGGCACTAATCGACTAACCAGAAAGGAACACGGAGGTGGCCAGTCAACTAACCCAGAAAGGACCACACAGGTTGCCAATCGACTAACCCAGAAAGGACTACAAAAGTTGCCAGTCGACTACCCCAGAAAGGACCACAGAGGTTGCCAATCATCACCCTGTAATGGAGCTGTATCTATCAGCAGTTGGAGGACGGTCACTTGCACAGAGACTAGAGGATGTTTAATCGCACGTAGTTAATAACGCCCACCCACCGCACCTCTGTCTAACCGGAGTGACCAAAATGAAGTATCTACCCGGTAAACATACCTGCCAGCACAGCTGATTGCGAACAGCCTCCATTCCTCCGACAATAGTCGGTAAAACCTGGCCAGCAATTCCACGACCAAAGAAACGCTTATTTAGTCCATTTTGCGGGAAGAGGTCCGAATTGGAGCCCACTCCAACACTGCCACAATGCAATACATCAACAGCAGTTGTAGTAGTGGCAGTCGTGGTCTTTGGTGTTGTTGATTTTGTGGTTTCAGTCGTCGTGGTAGAACTACTTCTCGTGGTCGCGGTC
Source organism: Hypsibius dujardini (assembly GCA_001579985.1). NCBI lineage: Eukaryota > Metazoa > Tardigrada > Eutardigrada > Parachela > Hypsibiidae > Hypsibius > Hypsibius dujardini. The sequence continues at coordinate 13,357 of LRSR01002616.1, forward strand.
GAAGAGGATGAGATTCCGCTTGCAGTAGTGGTCGTTTTGGCAGTGGTGGTCGTCCTCGCATTAGGGGTGCTGCCAGCGGTTGAGGCTCCTGTGCTGCTTGAGCTAGTTGTGTAGCTGTTCTCGTAATAGTTTGCTCCGGATGTGGATGACGTTGAAGTGGAGTATGAGTTGGAGCCAGAGTATTCATTGTTATTATAATTTGTTGTTGTTAGAGTTGTAGCCACTGTTTCCGTTGTTTGATCCGCCCATATTAGAGAGGAAGCTTCCGATACCTAAATAAACACAGACAAGGCTCGTTCGGACTGGACGTGTGACAGACTAACTTATGGTTTTAGTAATTAATATTATTTTCTCGAAGTTGCCTTAAGTTAACCAAGAAAAGACGCAGCGGTCTCCCAGTGTCGGCACTAATTTTTCGAGCATAAATTTGGTCCAAATGTGACAAAAATATATTTTTTAGTTTGTTTTAAAAAAGTGAGTCAAATTTCAAAATTTCCATTTTAAAATTAAACAGTTAACACCAAAAAGTTTAAACTGGCATCAGAGGAACGGCACTGTGATTCTACGCCGCCTGGCGTTGCCAAAATTGTAAAGTCTTCAACCATTCGTTGGCGATCTTGAAAAAAAAGCACGGATAAACAGAAAATTTATGACGTCATACATTAAACACCTACTGTTTTTTATGGCTTGATATATTTTTTTGGGCATCCAAAAGATTCGTGAAATAGTCCTCCATACACGGTTAATTTCTTAAAGAACTGTGTTTGTGACTGAAATTATTCTAAAGCACCTGACGACTCAAATGAATTTTTCACATTGAAAACATGTGTCTGTGGCACCCAAAAATAAGGAGATTCCCCAAACCGGAACTATGTTTTTTGGCGTCCAAAAATCTGTCCAAGCCTCGCCTCAAACTGCGCTTCTTCAGGAAAAGTCCCCATTGATTGGCTGATCAGCCATAATTTGGCGACCTATGTGTTGCACAAATACAACGCTGTCCACTAATGAATTAATGGAAAGTTTTGTTTCCATAAGGGTGAACTGCAAGGCTGGGTGAGATCTCTAGATAAATGTATTTTTATTTCATGCATTGTTGGAGCATTGCATTCACAAACCTAGTTCGTTCATAACAAGGCCGAGATCCGAACCGAGCCAGTTATACAGACTGAGGATGCCACCGCTGCCGCTGTTTCCGTAGCCATTGTTGCTGTTTTTACCATAGCTACCCTCACTCGTACCAATGGCCCACAGCAAGCCTACAAAATTAAAGGTGTAATTAATTATCCAGTCCGTTTTATTTTTATGACAGTGGAATGAGAAAGTGTTGTTTCCCGTACGCACAACCTGATAATTAATCATCTCACCACAACTCAAGAAGCTGAATAACATGACGCGCTAGTGCAGATCCATTATGACCATCAATCAGAGCACAGGATTACAACCAGTTTGACTGGAAATGTGGTGGATGTTGTGATCACTTTAGCGATGGAACTGTCATAATAAATACCTGTCAGATGGATTGGGGCGTTTTCCGTGGTCAAAGTCAAGCTCTTGGAACCTTGGCATAGATGTGCGTTCTTTGGCATCCGAGGTACTAGGGCACGCAGCTGATACAACAATACTCTCATATCCAATTAAACATTCTCTGATGACGATTATTCTTTTCTTTTCACGAATCTGCGATAATTTGATCATGCCCGTTAGAAATGCCGTTCACGTCGTCCGCAGCTCGTATTTGCTTAATGGTGAGGCAGATTCGCGTCCGTTTCGTGAGATAGCTCTGAAGCATCGATTCGTCGTCCACCGATGAATCGAGGTTCATCCGCTCGCTCAATTTTTGAATGCAAATTCTATGGACCAGTTAGGAAGACGAACGCAACAGAAGTGCAGTTAATTGGTTAACAGCTCGACACTGGCGGCTACATTCAATTCAACTAACACGTCTTGGTCCTAATCTAGCTTTTATACAGACAATGGCGCACATCTTGGTCATTCTCTATGCAGTCTGAATCGATAGGCAAAGTAAGTGCTCCTAATTTCAGCGACTGCAATTATGTTTAAGAAGAAGGTATTAATGAAGGGCCAGTTTCTCAGCACAATGAAACGGTTTGATCTGTACACGAAGAAGCTAGCTGAGAGCGAGAGTTTGCCATTGAAGCGAACAGCTCTACAGTTGGTGGCATTTCCAACTGACGGCACGGAAATTTGCATCCCCTCATCAAATCTAGAGTATTGTTCATTCAATGAAATAAGACGTTTTTTTGTGGGTATTTTTTATGTTAGATTCTTCAACCTCTGCGCCTTCCTTGAAGCATTTTCTCTGAACGAAATTTCTGTAACATTGAAACGCGCTACAATAATGAAATAGAAGCTCGCGGGTTCGTTCATCTACCCAAACAATGCCGGAAAGGTCAGGAGCCTCATGTTCAAATGGATTTAAGATGACCGTGGCAACAGCCTGTGGCTCATCAAACGGCAAGGTAAAATATATTACACTATTTTGACCTGCTTATAAGAGCTACTTTGTTTTCTGGATGTATCCCCTCAATCTGCATTGCTTATCGATACACATTTGGCATCAGTTTTGTCCGGGATAAGTTAGAGCCACGCTTTTACTGGCGCTAGCAAAATCTGGTGGCCTGAGTTTGAGCCTTTTTTCCTCATGCTGTTTCACTGCTTATTCCATTGTTTGATTGACTAATTAATTGTCCCTGCCACTAAGGAAAGTAAAATGAACGAAAAGAACTTTAAATCGAAACTGTAGTAATAAAACTTCATCTGAATTTTAGCAACCGAAAAGTCTTCAGAAATCACGGGAATTTTTTTACCGAAAAACTAGTGATTACTCAGCATTTGAGCGCCTTTGTTTTTTATCAACGCTTCCAGTAAAACAGTCCCATCGAAAGTTTCCTGTAGAGTTCAGAAGGAGCAACTTCTTTTTAGACACAGACACAGATATAAACACGAAACAGACACAGACACAGACACAGACACAGACACAGACACAGACACAGACACAGACACAGACACAGACACAGACACAGACACAGACATTTTTTGGGAATGATAAAGACTTGCTGGAAACTTTGAGCCCACATTTTAGAACCTCAAGTCATCTCTATTGATAGTGCATCCATCGGTATATGGCATAGAACGTGATGCATCAAGTTTTTACGAGTGTTTATCGAGGCTTGAAAATAAATGTTTATATGTTGTCTATATGCGATAAGGAAGCAACAGTTGCTTCTCGAGCGCAGGTTGTGACCAGATTTTAAATTGTAGTGTCTTGCAGATGGAAGCAACCGTGCACCTCAGTTAGTCTGCAGCAAGTTAAAGTTTCCCATGTCTTTGGAATGGAACCGCCGACAATCACCTTGGAACCAGAGTTTTTGGCCGAAACTCGCGAAGCATTGTCGAGAAAGATCGCTGAAGCTCTACTTAAAAATTCCCCACCAACCGGGCGTCCTAATGTCCCCGTCACAGACAAGTCAGGTCAACCCCAGGCAAGGAGCCCGTTTTTGCTTAACGTACCAAGTGCGATGGACAAAAACAGGTTCGTCGGAAGCGTTTGCTCTTCTCATTCCAAATATTTCCTTGAACAGTTTGACGCTTAATTTGTTCGTCGATATTTTCTTCAGCCTGACCGTTGGCTCCAGATCCAGAAGCGGTTCGCGTCGTGGCTCCACCATCCACAAACTGCCTCCCCTGAAGGAGCTCGCTGATCTCGTCAGCCATTCCACCGACACGGAGAACGACGAATTTGCCATCGTCATTCCCTTCCGTTCACGTTCCATGATCATTGCCGGGCTGTTCGCCGCCCTAACGTGCCTTCTTGTCTTACCCATTTTCCTATCCATCCTCGGTAAGTTCCCTCTCACCGCTCGAACGCCATAATAATTCTCGCCCATTAAACCATTTAGGGTTGACCCATTTTAGAGTTGATCCAGTTTAGGGTTGATTCTTCGCGCCCATTGAACCATTTTAGGGTTGAACCGTTTTAGGGTTGAATCGTTTTAGGGTTGATCCTTCGCGCCCATTGAACCATTTTAGGGTTGATCCAGTTTAGGGTTGATTCTTCGCGCCCATTGAACCATTTTAGGGTTGATCCATTTTAGGGTTGATCCTCGTGTCGATGACGTATCTTATTATTGACTTCCGTCGCGTTCGATTCTGCTACTCCGGCTGGCCGTTGAAAGTAGCCGTTAAACAGTATCTCACGGTCCGTATCGCCTTCGCCCTCGGGATGCTCAACACGTGGAGGTTCCACAACAGCAGCCTCGACGTCCAAAAGACCCAGGAGAAGACCTTGCTGAAATTACTGGCCGAGAACGCCGATACTGTTTACGCGAGAGACCACAACCTGGCTGACGTGAAGGGACCTTTTGACTTGGTGCATTTGCAGCCCCTGACGACGTATCCCGACTATGAGCCCTATGTCAAACGGATGATGGAGGGCGAAGTGAAAGTTTTGACGAAACAAAAGCCGATCTTTTTCGGCAAAACGTCAGGTACGCTCGGAAAGCCTTC
>LRSR01002618.1:0-21934 GCA_001579985.1 Hypsibius dujardini
ACAGATGGATAATATAATTGATATAATCTGTAGCCGCAACGATTCGCGGCTGCCTAGCCACTGAGCCTTCCGCCGGAGAGTCAGGCGGAGTAATCGGATGCAACACCAACAACTGCAACGGAGGTCCGGCCACGGTGGTGACCGTCTCACCGGCCTTAACCACGTCTTCTCCCACTGCAGCAGTCCCGGGGTTGTCGTGCTACCAATGCATCTACTCGGACGGAGAGCCTGATTCAGCGGAAAACCAAAAAAACTGTGCAGATCCCTTCGACGGTCAAGGTATTCTAACGGTCACTTCGGCGGCGCCAGGTTACCCTTGTGTGTCATGCGCAGCGGTGAAGTACATCCTCAATGGCAATGGTATGTCTCTTTACATTTCCTTTCGTGCTGCCCTCACAAAATGTGATTAAATAGTAAATCAATTTGTTATAAACATGTTGTAAAGGGGACAAACTGCGTGTACAGAGTAAATATACATACATTAATAAATGTCTGGTAAATGAACATATTGAGGAATTCTAAATATATTATAGTACAAGTGTTATTAATCGTGTACATAACAAAGAGAACACTATAATACATGTGTAATTATTTGAATAATTCCAGTTACGACAGCTCGGAATTGTTTGCCAGTAGAGCTTCCCCTCGGTCAAGAACAAGGAATCGTCGTCTGCAAGACCGATTATTGCAACTCACGTCCAGCTACCTTGATTACCCTACCAACAGATGTAACGGTTCCCACAACAGCTCAAAGTGTTGTAACCGCACCGATCGCCGAAGGACTCTCATGCTATCAGTGCACCTACACGGCGGGGCAACCCGCGAGCGCGTACAATCAGAGAAACTGCCTAGACCCGTTCAATCCAGAAGGCATCACAATGGTCACTTCTTCCGCACCAGGCTACCCGTGCATTGCATGTGCAACGGTACAGGCCACAATTGACGGTAACGGTAAGTACAAGACGTTCAGCCATCAGAGCAGTGCGATTGAATTGACCCCATAAAGTCATCACGATAGTGCACCAACAGACGGGCAAAAGTTCCAGTCAACGACGTTTGTTTTAAATACGTACCGCTTCTAGACTTGATTAGTATGCAGTTAATCAGATATTAAGCAATATGCGCCATGACAAACACCTTTCCTCGACACATCGAGACGAAGACACGAGGCGCTCAAGTGTGGAGCAAAAACAGAGCAGACCAATGATAACACTTCGTGTGATGTGTGCTCGTGTGTTGCTGCACACGACTTCACGAGGAAACGATGATTTGTTCGTGAATTCGTGAGCCGTTGATGTGACTCACACACGATCTCACACTCAATTGCACTTCGTGTGTTCGTGTGTTCGTTGTCGGAAAAGGACTCTGTGCCATGGCGCATATCGCTTATTATGCCATACCCAAACCACTTACAAGTACTCAATTAAGGCTCGTCTATAACCAGAGGCTTGTAACAGTCTTGTAGCCCGAAGTGACGTCAAGCGCTTCGATGAACACTCTGAGCTCTGTTACAACTCGGCTACAAACCCCGCCTCTTGTAACACATTTGTAAAATTACGATTAATCTTATGTTCTACAATCCCAAACCGGTCCACAACACTGTGCACAAAACCACAAAACCGGGTGACGTCACTTTCACATCACTTTGGGCTACAATACTGGCTTTTCCTGTAAATCATTCAAGTCCCATTGAGAGAACTCACGAAATTTAAGTTTTTGATTTCATTTCCCCTTGGTTTGCTAGCGTTCTAAGTGTTGTCGGCATTGCTGAAATATGCTAATCAACTCATTGAGAAAAAAAAGAGATGTTTATTGTTTCTGAGCTGAATAGTAGACTATTGTCAAGCCAGATTAAAACGGAGAGAGCGTGATACAAAGGAAATTTTAAAAGTTGATTTCCTTTCATTCAAAACCGTCAGTTCCGGAATTTTTGTTCACTTGACAATAGGGGGAAGTTCTCAGCTTCGATGTGTGAAGTTAGGTTACATTCACAACAAGGAAGACAGAATAACTAAATAAATTGATAGAACAACTAGAAAAGCTAACCGGGGCGGTAAAAGACAAAAGCTAAAACAAAAGAAAATACGGTTACGTAACTACGGAAGCAAATGAAAGCAAAGACCGTAAGATGTGCTACTGCTTAATGAGATGACACAGCTGTGTTTGCAACAGCTTCCGGCTGAAAGTCGGACCACCCTCTTTTGGTGTAAACATAGACCACCCTATTGCATTGGTGAATTCCCACAAACCATGAGCGGCAAAATTGGTTGCTTGATTTTTCCAACGACTCAAATGAATATTCTCTCTATTGATCGATTGATTGAATACGGCATCTCCTCAACCTGTTACTCCACGGAAAGTCAGGGCTCCTTCAGAGGAATGCCGTTCTGATCGTGTCGGTCCATCACTTTTCGGGACCGATTCTCACATTAGCCAAAATAACCGCCGATTTCTCGATGGGTCTTCCCTCCACCGTGCTTCAAAAAAATTGCCCTGACTTTCCGTGGAGTAACAGGTTGAGGAGGTGCCGTTTTCAATCAATCGATCAAAAAAAGGATATTCAGTTGAGCCGTTGGAAAAAATCAAGCGATCAATTTTGCCGTTCATGGTTTGTGGGAATTCACCAATGCAATAGGGTGGTCTATGTTTACACCAAAAGAGGGTGGTCCGACTTACAGCCGGAAGCTGTTGCAAACACAGCTGTAAATTATTTAGCTAAGACAGAGTAACTGATATTGAACTACTTCTAGCAGGACGAAAATTGGGCATTAACCCTCTGAGTGCCGGTCAGCTTACACTGGCTTAATTCTTCCTTCAAACTCCATTTTCTCATCGAGCATTTGCACTTTTTTGATACGGTTGTTTGTTTTGATCCTCTAACAGAACTGTAAAATATAAAGTAAAAACAACTTTTGAAAAAAACTTTCGGAAGTGTTGAGAACTCATTAAGCCAAACTTGGCTTAAACTTAAATGGCATGTATACTAACTTGCGGTGCGTGCTGAAAAAAAATTCCGGGCTTCGAAATTTAAAAGGGTCCTAGCCAACGACTATACCAATGAAATTCAGTTGAAAATGAAATAAACAAGCAATCGAGAGCGGAATGAAAAAATTGAACTCACTAGGAAGATGTTTTGATTCCCTATTGGCAAAATGTCAGCTGTTGTCAGGTTGTTGCGTGGAGGCGCAACAGCGCCGTCTGGCGGTACGGCACTAACGAAGCAGGGAAAGTGCCCAACGAACCCTAATCACGTAAACCATACAAGTTAGGTACTTTCCCTATTTAAGCCAACTTTGGCTGACCCAGCACTACCCGGCAACCAGAGGGTTAATGACAAGTACACTTAATCTAAAATCTATGAGACAGGGAATGAAGATAGAGGTCACATAGTTTTCAGTTTTCTCAAAGAGTCCCGATAACAACGACAATTTAATTACCTTCATTAGTTGTTTACATTTATGAAAATCACAAAAAATTTCATCTGTCATTAACATTTTATAGCGACAATAGTACGCATATGTCTGGTCAGCGAGCTGCCGGATGGCCAAGAAGGCGGCATTGTAGTCTGCCGGACGGACAACTGCAACGGCGGACCTGCAACTATCGTGACCCTGCCACCGCTCACCGTCACCGATCCGACTATCCTTCCAACGGCCACTATGCCGGCTGCTACGCTACACTGCTACAACTGCACTTATTCGGAAGGCCAAGTAGAGAGTGCCGTCAACCAAAGAAACTGCGCTGATCCCTTCAATTCCGAGGGCATTGCCACAATTACCTCCTTCTCAGCAGACTTCCCATGTACCGCATGCGTATCGTTCACCTTTGAATTAAATGGCAATGGTAAGTGTGATCCCCCCCCCCGCCCCACTGGTAGACTGTTTAAAACTTGTAGGGAGGGATTCTGAAGTCTCATTTCCAGAGACCGCCTTTATATTTAAAATACTCTGAAAAGTTTGGGTTTGTCCTCGAGTTTAGACCATTTAGTCCTATAATTTCTTGAACGTGTTTATTCCTACGCTTCTAGCTTATGTTCCACCTTAACGAACAGCCTCAAATCTGAAGCAAAACCTGAAATTTCTGAAAAATATTTTGAAATTGAGGAAGCCCCTGAAACTGAGACCCCGGGGTCCCAGCCTGTCTTAAAGGGATTGGAAAAGAATCCTCGAACTTGGGAGCGAGTTTTGAAAAAATTCTTGTCCCAGCCTTTGCCTTCGCAGTGATATTTTGTGGCAATGAAATAAGTGTAAGTAGCCTCATGGTTTAAACTGATTACACGTATTTTCTTAAAATAAAGTTGAAAGTGGGTTGATTTTTAAATTTGAGTTTATAAAAAGAAATGTTGATGACACTTCTTGGTATTACATTGTGACCGCAAACTCAACAACTTTCGCGATAATTAAAAGTTTCAACATACCTTCTTGACCTGGACCTAACGATTAGTACATTTTTGCAAGTAAGACAATGTCGCCCAAGTTTTTGTGACGAAAGCATGCACGCACTGCCCAGACCGTTCTATGCTTTACAATGTATGTAGTTTGTCGTTTGATCGTTGCAGTTTCAACGTATCGCAGTTGCGTGGGAGCCGAAGTACCCATCGGTGAAGGTGGGCTCTACTGCCACACTGACCATTGTAACGGTGGTCCAGCAGCAGCATTTACTTTACCGCCTGCTGCCACAACTGTTGGTGATCCCTCAACTCAAAGCGTGACCACGGGTGATACAGTTACCGAAATTGTTACCGCAACCCAAGTCGTTACCATTGCTGAGGAGGTTACCGACGCCGTTACCGACGCAATTACCGAAGCGGTTACCGAAGCGGTTACCGACGCCGTTACCGAAGCGGTTACCGACGCCGTTACCGAAGCGGTTACCGACGCTGTTACCGACTTTGTTACCGAAGCGGTTACCGACGCGGTTACCGACGCTGTTACCGAAGCGGTCACGGTTTCGCGCGTAACCGGCGTCCCGATTGCTGTGACACAAAGCAGTGGAAGCGCCAAAATGGCAGGCACTGTTGCTCTAGTTTTATTTACTCTTTTCACGAGTACATAAGTCGTCACGGTTTTGTGCCTAAACCAACAACCTTTATTGTAGAACTCAAATTGTCATTGAAGTGGTTGGCCAATTCATTTTTTGCACAAGATGAACGAAGAAATAATCCATTAATAGGGCACAAAAATGAAGCTTGTTGTAATTTAAATTCAAACTCCCTCTATATTGCTAAGTGGCTCGGAATAGGAGCCAAAAATAAGTGGTTTGGAATAGGTGACACACCTTGTACCCAGTGGTCTTAACGACGGAGGGAGATTAACAATACTGAATCATGACTGAGCCGTCCGAGAGTTTTCTTAAATATAGCGTCGGTCTTATGCGTTTCGACTTTCCGAAAGCAGAAGGCTGCGAGGACTTCTGCGACTGGTTTTTGTTTAACGATCCTCATAATGACATGATCGGGACCAGGTGATGTGTCGATCCAAATACTTTTTGCCGCTTTTGCTATCATATCGGCAGATATCTCCAGACCAGACTTGTCGTTCAGCTTTTTCTGTTTCTCCGCTGTTGGGAGATGCCGGTAAACGGTCCGGGCTTGAGTTCTATTCTCCTCGAATCGATCCACAAACAAATCGTAAAGGTCTTCCATACTAGTCGCGCAGGGTTCGACTGGCCCCTCTATCACCGTCTTAACTGCTCGGCGGCGTATGTTGTAGTACCAGTACTGAACCATTTCGTACTGATATTTAGCACAGCCGTTTTCGCGACGGCGTCGGTCGGTGCGCTCGGGGTTTGTCGACTGGGCGTGGTTCGTTGGTTGTCTGCCTTTCCGCTCGCCGGACTTGACCTCTTTTTCGTTCTCGGTGGAATTTCCGGGCAGGATATTTCGAGCCAGGCAGCACGTCCACCAAGTCTACTAGCGCGGCGGAAAATTCAGCCGCTCGTTTGTCGAAAGCGAATTCGTTTCGGTCGGTGTTTCGAGTGCCAAGGAAAATAGATTGCCAATGAAGCATGGCTTGTTGCAGGGTGGATGAGTCACCCACTTCGTGCACAGCACTTTCACTCTCCGGGACAGGAGGCTCAAAACTGGCAGCGACCTTTTCCCGAAATACAACTGAGTGAGCTGAGCGTACGTGTGTTGTGAGTCCTGCTTTTGAAAATTCAAGGAGACAGTGCGGGCATTTCTCCTTGGGAGCGTCGCCATTTTTTACCTGGCTCTTCAGGCATCTGCCCTTTCCGCGGTGGGTCTTCAACCCTGCTGTGGTCTTGGCAATGTAGACCTTGCACAGGTCACAGACGAGATTGGGATCGACTGGCACGGGTTGGGCAGCGTACAGTACTTTGCCAAGCTGTGACGTCAATTGCGATTGCGATTGCGACATTTCAGGAGGCTTTTCCATCAGCAGGTAAAAGCACGATTGCATGGGAAATGGCCATGATGAAACGACACGCCGAAAATGTATCAATTAAAATTCTTATATATATAAAGAAAAAAAATAGAAATTCGATTGATTAATTGATGTGGGATGGATTAAACTCCAAATTAGCTTCTGATTGTCTCAAAATCAAGAGTTTTATCCTGCCTCATTACAAGTCAGCAGAATAATACGCTCCTTTCTCCCAAGGCTTCTTTATTATTTCATTAACCCTTGGCTACCTTGTATTCCCTCGTCTCTTGTCTTCTGTACTATGTAATCTGATGGTGTAGTGTATGTGTTGACAGTCTAGAAAATCCGAATAGTCCGTAGTAATATTCTCTATTCTCTTTTTTCTTAATTTTTCCTTTCGTTTGTGAATGAAGAAATGTATAGGACATTTCCTTTGAAATTTTATCTCTTTTCTAAGCCCTGCAACCGGGCAAAAGTTATGGCACAGTATAAAACGGCAGCCTGCTTTGTTTGTATTCATATCCCGCAGAAACATCAAATTCTCTAGTAACGAAGGCTTTTCATTGGGAGATGAATAAAAATGATCCACACATTACAAAAAAAGGACTAAATCAACGGCGACCCACAGCGAATACCACGAAAGTTCAACAACCAAATTAAACCTTTTTGGACTACAAATTAAAACCTTCCGCAATGCATTGTTCCTTCATCCAATTACAAATGAAACCCCGGCACAACTAATCGTGTCATGCAAAAAAAAGGTAAAAGATCAAGCAAAAGTGTATAAGGATGCAATGGAATTTCCAATATGGCGTATTGACCGTTGGGCCGACCGGGCCGTTGCCCTCTCTTCGGCATCCAAAATTACTTTGCCTCCCCCCCCGCTTTTTTTACTTTTTCTATGTTAAAGCTTGCCCTATCAACCCCCGGGGGGGGGAAGAACTTGCTACCCCCTCCAAGACGCTTACTACCCCTTCGGTCCGACCTCAATCCGTCACTGCGCAGAGTGACCAAGGCCTATAGATCACTCAGAAAATAAAGTCGCTAAGCAAATAGTTATGAAGTTCATACAAACAGACAATCAATGAAAAAATATGCTCTACGTTAAGGTTGTTTGAATAGCCTCTTAGAATTTTAATTTTTTATTTAATTTAATTTAATCAAAATCTCAGGCATTTTAAATAGATTAAAAATTGATTTAAATATTTTATCACTTTTTAAATTAAAAATCGATTTAAATATTTTGCCTTCGCCAATTTAAGTTCGATTTAAATATCCTCGAGGTTTTTAGTGCTCAAACGGATCTTTTGGCGGCGGAAAGACAGATCTGTATTCACACTCGCTGTCACGTCATAGCCCTTAGACAGATATCTGTCACTCTTATCGGTCTCAAACATTCCAAAATAACTGGCTGCATACGTATTTCAATATCACGTTGCTTCGCCATATCGCATGGGGAGTTGAGGTGCAGTTTTTTATTGTGGAACGAGATTTGGCTTGATTGTTGGCAATACTTTCAGCCACTAGACTTCGTGCAGTTTGGCCATTTTAAATAGCCTATTTTATTTAATTGTCGCTATGCCTTGATTGGTGGAACTCGAATATGAATTATAATCGGGAACCGGTTGAGGAATTTGAATTAAACTAAATATTGCCTGTCACAAAATCTCGATTTTAAAATAGAATTAAAAACTGATTTTATTTAAAATAAAAGAGCCATTTTTGGCATTATTTCATATAGATTGAACCAACACTACTCTAAGTGATAGGGCTAATGAAAAGCCTAAACAGTAAAGTGATGTAGCAGACCAAACTTTGGAAATTAAAATAATATAATACTTATACGTAAAATTAGAAATTACAGTAAGGCGTAAGAAACCGCCTGTTTTCTGAGCTTATCAGAATAACACCGAAATACCCATTGCACAAACTGTCCACACTATGGGAGCAAATAACAGAATGTTTGCCCAACTTTCGTAGTGTCTCTGGAGGGATGTTTGTGTGATAATCGAAACGGCCGTACCACTCAGAGATTGTTTACCACGACTGAATGGGACGATGGCTAAAGCGAAATGCCAGATTTAAATGACGTGTGATCGGTGAACTGACCAGTCAGGGCATAGTACAACACCGTTCTGTTTTCTCGCGATAAGATAGGACATATAATAGCAAGAACCTCGGTCAAAACCTTCACGGTGTTGTAACCACCGATATGTTATTAAAAGTAAAGTTTCTCACGTATAAAAGTGGGTAAACACACAGTCCTAACTCAGCTGTCCCTCCTCGTAAAATATCTACAATTTTCTTCTTACTTTTTGATAAATTAATTTGTTGTCCTAAGTATAGTGAGCTGACTTCCAACTATGAAACACCTTCTCAGCATTATTGCGTTGGTGGTCTGTTTGGCCGTAGAGGGTGAGGTTTTTGCAATGAACCACGAACGTATAGTACATAAACTGTAGTACAATTGATAACGTATAATAAATATTAAAAGAAATATTTAGTACAATAATAATATTTATGTAACGCAATATAATTAAATATATTATATTATATTATAATCTAAAATCTGATAGCTCATAATTTGTTCAATCTTTTTTATAAAAGATAATATGGCATTGTAGGAACGGCTTTGCGATGTCACGTTTGTAACAGCCACACTCAAGGCACTCCGACTCCCACCAATCCCAAATGCAGCGATCCCTTCTCCGTGGACGGAGCCACCGTGGTGGAATGCACAACGACCTGCCAAACCACTCGAGCTACCGCAACTCATCCACTTTACGGAGTACAGCGTAAGTTTTGCCAAAATCCAGGCGCCACAAGTTCTTCGCGCTCGCTCGCTTAAACGGAGGACATGTTTAGCTTTATATTTGCCCATTGGACAAATTGAGCATCCTACCAGTACCAAGTACATATCACAGGCAGTACCGTAGGAGGGAGAGGGGGGTTATTTTATATTTAGGTTATTTTCTAGTGACAATTCTTAATTTCTTGACTAGAACCATTAATGATTAAAACGCTTAGTGTAGAAACAAAACCGAAACTGAAAGTCAGTCTCTAAAAGTTTTAGTCTAATTTTGTGACCCCTAGGAAAGAAACAGTAGAGGGTATAGGTAAAGGGATGCAGCAAAGAATGGTTTGCCTGGGTTTCCTTAAGACACGGTCCTTTATTGACATTTTTTAAACACAATTCCTTTCGCCTCATTCCTAGTTATATCAGCAAAATATCAACCCGTTTTGTCAAAAACATGCATTGATCACACCTGAGACCCCTTGAAGAGTTTACTTATGGAGTCACACCGAAGACCTCACGCCATTTTTTTAAGCAACCTTCTTTGGGTACAGGATTGCTGCAGTAAATGTCTAATTAATCCCAGACAGACGCAGAGGAGGGGACGGGGGAGGGCCAACGAGAGTACGTGGTAGTGGTACATCAAACAACAGCCAATTTTACTTCTGTTTCAGTAGGCGAAGAACAAGATTACAACATTATGAAATGTTAAAGAATCGAGATGATCGAATCGGTTGGACCTGTTTGAAGGCAATTGCGCCATAAGTGCCGAGCTGAAATGAGGCGTGCTCCGAATGTCAGGAATTGAACAAAACAACTTGACTGTGACCTGCGCTGTTATTTATAAAAGCACTTGATCAACCATCGTGTTTTCATGACATGGCTTTTAAATAAAATATTTACCTTGTTTATAACGAAAATGTAATTTGTCTGAAGAGTCGTTTATTACACAGACAGAGCTGTATGCCCAATTTTATAGTTCGACCAACAATTTTTGCGTTCAAAATTAAATTTGGTCTCTCGATCACTCACTTTTTATTATCTGAACAGATTTTACCGAGCGAAGATGTGCTGCAAGCGCCGGAACTGTCGGCTGCGTAGACCAAATGGTTGGCGGTGTACCCTACATGACCATCTGTCACTGTGACAGCGACCTCTGCAATGCGGCCCCAGCGGCCCCAGTCCAGGTCCCTACCACCATCCCACCGACCAGCGTCGCGACGTCCCCCTCCGCTCCGATCATCCAATGCTACCAGTGCAACCACCCGTTTAACCTCATCTTTGAGGGACCCGGCAACGTGGATCCAAACTGCAACGATCCCTTTACCGGGGTCGGAATTACGACCGTGAACTGTCGGGGATCATGCGTCACGCAAGCCATAACATTTTCCGCTGATGTCGGGATCCCGCATTTGATAGGACAAAGTAAGTCTTCCCACATAAAATGGATTACAACGAGACGCGGGTTTTAATTAAAAATGGATCTTTAACGGTTTGTGCCCGATAGAAATTGAAAAGGCCAAAATTATCTGCACTTTTAAATAGCCTTTAGTCTGCCTAACAAAAATCTCTTTCGACCCGTTTATTTTAAACTGTGTCTAATTTGTCTAAAATACTCTTTATATTAGTGCGGTGTTTACCAATCTGTCGCTCTATTTGCAGCCATTATATCACGATCATGCGATCTCGACGGAGCGGTAGATTTGTGCTTTGACGACCCTGATCAATCCGGATTGATGTCGCAGAGAGTATGTTATTGCTCTGGCAATCTGTGTAATAGGGTCCCAGTGATCCCCCCGGCCATCATCACAACTCCCACGGCCATCATCAACCCGACCGTCGCCCCAGAGGGTGCGATTAAGTGTTACGTTTGCAACGACCCCCCTGCTAGTGTCATTTCCGGAACATTCGACCCCAAATGCAATGACCCATTCGATGGCGTCGGGGTGACCGTCAACGATTGTTGGGGAAAGTGCGTTAAACACACAATGAGCTTTGCAGCCTCATTCAGTAAACCAAATTTAGCAGGAAAAAGTGAGTTTGCCACAGTCCGTATAACAACTTACAGATGTGACTCATGCCACATATTTATTTTGTATTAAATGCATAATGCTTGATTTGACATTTTGCAGCTATTGTATCGCGGAGATGTGAGCCTGAATCGCTAACAGAGAATGTCTGTTCGGACTCTACCGCTGCCGCGGGTGTGACTCACAGGATCTGCCATTGCTCTGGCAACTTCTGCAATGGAGTCCTTCTGAACCCCGATGGAACCACTGTCGTTCCCACCATTCCACCGATCGATGCCACCGGCAGCACCTTTGGACGACCGGTCAACCCGACAGTGCCGCCAGTCACCAGTCAGACGGACGGTTGGACAGACGGTCAGACGGACGGAAAGCCCGTGCCAGGCAGTGGAAGCGCAACGCTGGCGCCGTTCGCCTTGGTTGCTTTCTTCGGCACCTTCCTGATAATGCTCCTGTGATTGATAATTCTGTTTTCATAATCTGCCGAAGGTGGCAACGTATAGTGCAGCCCTCACCGACGTTACCGAAAGCTATATAATGTGTATGTGATCATATAATACTGGAATACATCGGTCGTTATCGACGCTGAACTTTCCCGAACAATCTGTTAATTTTAATTCGAGCAAGACATGTCGAAAATAAGTGTCAGTACACAAGAAGACGTAATACAATTTTCTCGAGGCGGGGGGGGGGGGATTTGTGTATGAATTTAATTCCAGTAAAAGCAAGGGCAACCCCGCGGTTCCATTTCAGCAGGGCAAGTATGACTTTAGATTCATTTTGCTGGTGGAAGCAAAACATTATCTAAAAATTAATGTGCAATCAGTTGGCATCAGCGAAAATATTTTTGAGTGCGAGGGGGCGGAGCTACTGAAGCTGGCGTAACCCGGCTCAAGTACACTGAATCGAAAAACATTTTGTAGCTCCGCCCCCTAACATCCAATAGTATTTTCATGGATGACAGTTGATTCCCAACAAATTTTTAGGTAGGATAGTGTAAAAAAAACTCTTAATTTAACGTTTTTCAAAAAATCATACATTTTTACAGTGGAAATAAATATTACGCATACCCCTGACACCCCTGAATTGAGTACCCCTGACACCTCTGAATTGAGTACCCCTGACACCTCTGAGTTAACTCTCTGAGTGACGGTCAGCTTACACTGGCTTAATTCTTCCTTCAAACTCCATTTGCTCATCGAGAATTTGCACTTTTTTGATACGGTTTTTGTTTTGATTCTCTAACAGAACCGTAAAATATAAAGTAAAAACAACTTTTGAAAAAAACTTTCGGAAGTGGTGAGAACTCATTAAGCCAAACTTGGCTTAAAATTAAAGGGCATGTGTACTAACTTGCGGTGTGGGCTGAAAAAAAATTCCGGAAATTGAAAAGGGTCCTAGCCAACGACCATACCAATGAAATCCAGTTGAAAATAAAATAATCAAGCAATCGAGAGCGGAGTAAAAAAATTGAACTCACTAGGAAGATGTTTTGATTCCCTATTGGCAAAATGTCAGCTGTTGTCAGGTTATTGCGTCGAGGCGCAACAGCGCCGCCTGGCGGTACGGCACTAACCGAGCAGGGAAAGTGCCAAATGAACCCTACTCATGTCCACCATTCAAGTTAGGTACTTTCCCTATTTAAGCCAACTTTGGTTGACCCAGCACTACCCGTATACCTAAAACACCCGGCAACCAGAGGGTTAACTGGCTTAAGTTGCCGAAATATTTTTTTTAATAACTAGATATATTTTAGTATGAAGGGCAAACTGAAAATAATTTCAAGCCATTTTTTGTAAAGAATCTATCAACTATTCAAACCAACCAGATCTGATTCTATTAGCTTAACCTAAGATGATGTTGGATGGTACCCAACATGTACCCAAAACTTACTAATAGTACTCTACTGCCACGATTTTAAGGGTGGGTTTAGCCCCGCCCACCCCTGATAGACTGTACGTGACGTCACGGATTCACTTCCGTTCATCAAGGACCGACTTAGGCCCGCCAAAAGCGCAGTGAAACCAGTGAACATAAGTTGGACCGGGGAGTCGGTAATTTACTGGTAAGGCAAAAAACCCACCCTTAAAATCGTGGCAGTACAGTATGGTCCATCTACCTAGTTAATCACATAACTTAAGAACAGCCATCCGTTCCATTATTCAACTTTAGTCAAATTAGAAAACGAAAAGGGTGGGACTATAGTGGAAGGATGGGACAAGGGTGGGACAAGGGTGGGACAATAGTGGTACCCTTTTTTTAATCGACGTCCTCTATCGATTGGCTGTCGCCAATTCCAAAATTTTACTGGATATATATTGTGCTTTTACCAAACTTTAAATTGTTCGAAAAATCCGACAATCAACGGAAGGTTCTGGTGTAAACGCTGTGTTAATGTCAATAAGATGGAACAGAAATGATCCCGAAGCAGCAACGCAGGTCATTCCTGGACCCGTGACCTTGAAGCTGATTTTTTAACTCCACTTCCGCATCTGTAATCTCCGATTCCCAGTGCGAAAACATGACCTGTACCGGGCCACAATGGCCTGCCAAAAAAGCTCATGGCAGACCTGTACGGGGCATTTCACTCTGGCTCGTAGGCCATCCGGTGGCCATCCATCACCTACACAGGCAGTCACACAAGCCTTATTTAGGTTGTTATTATGTGAAATGAAGAAAAAACATATTCTTCCGGGAATTAAACCGTCAACCTCCTTGCATAAGGCAGAGCACTTACCGCAGAGCTGACAGATGCTATCGATATATAGAATGATGAAATTCACAATGAGAAAGGCACTTTAAATACCGAAACGACTGATCAGTGGTCAATTGGCCGAGTAATCGTCCTCCACCAATATCGCTAAGTGGTTTTAAGCTCTGTCCTTATTAAAACTATTGAATTTGACAAATTTTTCCTCATTTCCAGACTTTTCAAATTTACTCTTGAAAACCTTAAGTTCCGATAAAATTGGTGTCGTAAATGGTACTTCGTTTAGTCATATTTTTACTTGAGGAACTAAAAAAAACTTGGAATTAACCTATTATGATTTGCCCTGCATATTACTTTACTTCAAATCTATCAAAAGCAGTTTAACCTATCACGGCAGAATTAAAAAAAGATCACAAACCAAAGAATGAGGAATGATCAATGAATCAATAAAAGGAGACAACACAGGAGTCCTAGTATCCCAACGGTCAGCCAAACTGTAATAATAAACTCTTCGTGATCCTCCTGCCGATTTTCCTGCCGAACGTCTCGAAGGCAACCGGAACGAAGAGCTACCGCCCCTCCAGGTCCCAGTAAGTTCGCCGCTTGCTCATTTCTGCGTTGTGTTGTCACGGTTAAGATGAGTTGGCACTCGAGATTTCTTCGGATTTCAATTGCGCACACACCTTTAAATATTGCGCGTTGTTTCTCGTGAATATATTTTTGTCATATATCACAGCAATGTTTAGAATCTATTTTGCCAGTAAAACGCGCACAGTTACTGGAGTAAGACATAAACTGAAAGTAAGGTAAATTTTTTGAATATGCTTGAAAAATCGAAAAAGTTAAACACATTCGTCGTTTTGCTATTTCATTAACATGACAAATAACAATATCTAGCTACTGTCAAGAGCGACTAAAATCAGAGGCTTTGAAAGATGTTTATTTTGTAAAATTCGTGAGCGTGGCCTCTCAAACCTCGTTACTTCGGTTTTTACGAATCTAGGTCAGTTGCTGATACAGATTTTGGGGCATAGCTCGGTAGGACTATATTGGTTAAAAAAACTTGCAACCTTTATGACTATGAGAAAAACTGGGAACGTAGGGCGAGCAACGGGCTAACGGACTGGCCGGTGGTCATCTCTTACTCTTGGGGAGAAGAGGGTAATTAGAGATGCCACCGACGCTAGATGTTTATCGAAATAGCGAAGGCGATTGTTCCTCCTGCCCCATCATTCGCACTTTCCTTTCGAAAAAATCGTTCGAAAAAAGAAAGCTCATTAACAAGAACCGAAAATGACATACGGTGATCAGAATCAGGGTGATCAATTAATGTTGTCATTTACCACCGTCTTTCAACGGTCAAACCTTCTGTCTCTCCTTGGGCTGGTGTGCTGCGCCCGCTGCCAGTCCGTCGACCGTTCAATGCGTTTAATGCTAGTTCAAGTTCAAACATTCCGACATTCTGCCGGTTTCAAGGCATTTAAAATCTCGGATTAGACATTCATCATCCCAACCGCTCGATCTGACACAATCCACCTTTCGGTTGCTCCGGTATGCACTCTGTCGGCTAGTCAACTGCTTCTGACCGCATTGTGATGTTAACGCGCGACCGAATCGCTCTTGGCTTGAATTTCAAATTGGAGGTCGAACTGGAGGGGCGGTTTCTCTTTGTCTTGCTTGCCTTCAAGGCATTCAGCGTTTGGGAAAAGGATGCCAAGACGGTGATCCCAGATATCGGAAGGAGGATCACGGAACACATGAGAAAAGCGAGGTAACGAATATTTGCCTTGCCTTTTGTCTTATCAGAACTCGCCCTAAAACACGGAGGGTGCTAGAGATTTTTCTGTTTTGAGTGTTAGCCTTTTTTGTTTTTAAGCCTTTTTTGTTTTTACTCTGCCTTCAGTGCCAGCCTCGATTATAGTTACCAACTGTTTCATTGTTTGAAAAAAACATCAAATTAATTGATTTGATGCTCGAATGTTGTGTCAACCGACTTCAAAAATATGTATTCGAGTCTTTACAGGGGGGGGGGAGGGGCAGTGGTTAGGCAAAAACAACACAAACGAATTAAAAACCTTCTTTTTCTATTTGAGCGAAACTTTTACAGGGAAAAAACTTTCTATACAAATAAACACAGAGATTTGACATTTCCTTGTTTCCACTGCATTGGTTTGCCTGAAAAGGGTAGCCTGGATCATGTCAATTAAATAACTGTTAAATTGTATCACGTGCAACGTTCGCGGTGACTCGTAACCGGTTCTGCGAGCGCGCACGTAACACAACATGCCTTCACACTCGCGTTCGGAGAACTAAATTTACGCACAGCGCCGAGACAATTGACGTTCAAGGTCTGACCTACTTTCTTCTGAAGAAAAAAGCCTCGGCTAACAGTAATACTAAAGCGAATACGCACGGTGTTTCGTCATCGATTTAGGGTTTTGTGGTCGCATCAACATAATTTGAAACAATATTGATAGGTGTAATCGAACATACGAGATCATCGCGTCTGTCTCAACATTAATCAATGACCAACATGCGTTGCCTCTCTATCTGTAAACAAGACAAAGATGAAGATACGAGATAGTGCAAGAGCACCGTACCAACGCCCGCAACCATGAGGTAGGACGTCCGAATTCATGCCCCCCCTCTGAGAATTATTAATAGCTTTCAAGTTTTTGTCTGTACACAGCGTTACAAGGGTCTGCTACGGTTGCAGGACCGGTGACGTGGGTCCAGCTGCATCATTCCGCACGGCTGACAATGCCACAAAGAAAGACAGTGAGGTAATGTTAACGACCTTGCTTGACCGCTCTCACTATGACGTGGTTGTCGGAAAACGAGTGATCTTTGGCCGGCCAGCACCTACTTTCACTTTCGGAGGAAATGCCTGGATTTCGCCGGAATTGCTCTGACCGCTCGAGAGGTTGAAGTTCCTCTGGCGATTGCAACTCGGCTGACTAAGGACCAACAAAAGGTGGTAGGGAAATTTAAGGAAGCCTTGTAGTTCGAACTTGACGTGTAGTTCGAACTTGACGTGTAGTTCGAACTTTACGGGTGCGGCTCACTACTGCGTGTGTGTCTTGAGTGAATGATCTTTTAGAGTCACAAGTAACATGCAAGTATACTTGTGACGTACTTGAAGCCACAAATAACCTGCAAGCGTACCTCTTGTAGCCACAAGTAACAGGCACGTGTACTTGAGTACTTGCAAGTGTACTTGTGACGTACTTGTGGCCACTTTAAGAATCATAGCAAAGCATACCCCACCACAAGACACCGCGCTAACATTCTCTGGAACTTTACCGCTCAATATTCTGTGGATCTTGATGATAGTTCTATTCATTCTCTCGCCTACTGTGCATGGTTGTCATTTGTTCGCTGTGATTAAACTTTCTTTATCATAATTTCAAGTTCTAGAAGTACTGCTTAGCAATTTTTGCTGCATATAAATAATACGTTTGATGTGTACAGAAAAACCCCAGGAAACGGGGGGAAACATGAAAAATTGTCTTGAAACTTTTACTTCATTATATTGCGCAGTCATGTCCATCCACCACCCACGTCCACTTGTAGCCATCCATGTCCACCCACGACCATCCACCACCCACGTCCACTTGTAGTCATCCATGTCCACCCACGACCATCCACGCCCCTCCACGTCCACTTGTAGCCATCCATGTCCACCCACGACCATCCACGCCCATCCACGCCCATCTAGGCTCACCTTTTAGTACCTGCCGTCTGATTTATGATACCGTTCGTGTGATGTCGCTCCTTTTAGTCAATAAATTAAAAAATAAATTATATGAACAATGCTAAATGTACAGAGCCACATACTTGCACTTGCACATCCTAAATTTCTCACGCTACTAAAATATAAATGAGTAAGAAATTACAATGTACTGGGCAGGGTTCGTCGGTATTGAGTTTTGAGTGTTGTTGAGCGTTTTGAGTGTCGTGGGCACTCCGACACTCGCTGGCCAACCGTTGCGTCCCAGCTGACTTGCAACATGTCCGCGGCTTTCACGCTGCGGCGAACCTCAATGATGAGGCGCAGAATGTTTGTCTGCGTTGAAGCACATATTGTGTCCCGAGCGTAAGCACAGTCTGGTGTGGATCCAGGTGAGGAAGTGGTGGTGGATGGTGAGGAACTGGTAGTGGAGTTACTTTCACTTGTCACGCATTTCTTAGACGCGTGTAACAAATAAGATTCTCAAGCTTAAGCTTGGCAGTAGTTGCAGACGAAGTTGCCTTTGCCACCGCAGGCCCTCCAACCGCAGCTGATTTTATTGCTCGAGGCCCATACATTCTATAATGACAAAATACGAAACGTCACTCTTCAACTTCTTGGACTGAACTGTATCAGAAATGAAATTTGAGTGAATCGGAATACCGAACCTGGGTGTAATTTCCGGTAGCCCTCAGGTTACATTTCATGCCCCATTTGAAATCCTTGACCTCCTGATTCCACAGCTGGAAGACACCCTCCCAGTTCTGAACATCCGACGCAATGTTCTGGCCGCAGCTGTGTCGGTCTGCCGGATCGTCGTGGGCGTTGGGACCGGCTGGCCGGCACTCAGCGGCCAACCGTTGCGCATCCGCAGCGGCTGTGGGGTCCCAGCTCACCTGCAACATATCTGCTGCTTTCACCCCGCGGCGAACTTTATTAATGAGGCCCAGAATTGTCGCCCTCGTTGCAGCACATGATGGATCCTGAGGCTTGTCACATCCCGGCGCAGATGTTGGCACGGGTTTCACATACATATACATGTTGTTGTCGTTGTTGCCGTTGTTGCCGTAGGATGCCGGGGACTGTACTGGGCTGTAAGTGTTCCTGTTTGGGTTGTATTGGTTGCTGTTTGGGCTGTCGGTGCTGTAACTGTTGGAACTGTAGCCACTGTTGCTGTTGGAGTTGTAGCCGCTGTTCCATTCCATGTTCGATGTAAAACCACCGAAGCCTGAAAAGTTTAACGAGCTCTAAACGACGAGACCAGAAACTAGTGGAGACTAGAGACTAGGTACTTGAAATTAGAAACTAATGACTGCATGCAAGAAATTAGAAACTAGAGACTAGAAAGTGGATTATATTTGGGAAACTACACAAATAGAGAGCGATATCTGTCTCTTTGTCTCTTCACGATACGGCTTTTCTTCGTGCATTTGTACAATGAAAAATACCATATCGCGAAAATGACCATCATGGATGAGAAATGATCAAGAAAAAGGAAGGGTGGTAGCGTGTTTGGCCAAGACCTTCCTAAGCATACCCAATCAGGAAATATGGAGGGGCCTTCGTTTCTGCTCTCTTAAACTTAGCAGTTCCCATTAGTCGAAATGTTTTTTCCCATAGTTTTCTCGACCTTCTCACTTGATTCAATGGCGAAAAGTCCGAGATCGTTTCCTAGCCAGTTTAAGTGCTGAAGATGCCTCCGTCATCGTTTCCTCCATAACCACCAACACTGTTTGTCCACCACCGTAACCATTTTGCGATCCGTAACCGCGTACCTTGAAATGATCCGCTTCAGGTGCGTCCTCTTCCGCACTCACGACGAAACCTAGAAACCATAAAAAGCTTGCCAATATTGTCTGATCCGGGAATTGCGTTATCTTCTCGCGAAAGATCACCACTTTGGTAATGAAGGTCGAATTAGGAACTCAAGCGGAACGCCTTCAAGACAGATTCTTCAAGATGAGCGACAACATCCTCTACCGGACTGAACAGCACGGCGCAGTGACGAAAGTCATGCTCTTAGTCCCTTGGACAATGAGAAAGGACGATGAGAAAGGCGGAATACCGATGGCGTGTAGTAGAAATGCAAGAAGACCTCCAGAAGCAATCATGACAATTTTGAGCAAGTCGATTCTTCGTAGAAGAAAATTAACCCAATCTACGCTTCATTTATTTCAGTCTCTTTTTCACATTTTCATACGACCCGAATTTGTTTGAATGGTCTGCAAGATCGCTCTCTTGTGTTTCACAGACTAAATAAGCAATTAACCGTTTGATGTGTCCATTGCGTATCAAATATGAACTAGCAAGCGTACGCAACCCACGATAAACATGCCGCACGAGCGATACGCGGTCAACAATCGGCGCGTCGGGTGTAAAATTGGCTCAAACTCAGACACAGTCCAAGTTTGAGCCGTGACGTCACGATGACGGTTTTACCCTTGGAATTCACACAAAATATAACGTCAAATGACGTTTTAGCAAAAACGCGAATCCATCAATAAGAAGCTTCGGTCGCTTCGCTCGCTCAGCGTAATAACAGTTCGCGGACCCATGCTGCACGATGGGCTCATAAAACTGTGCCTTGCTGCTGTGGTTTCAGGCTCCATCAGTCTCCGTTGCTTGTTCGTTTCGTTCGTCACCTCCTTCGATCTTTGTGTGCATGAATCTCACCCCAAGGGCGAAAAGAACCGTTTCTTCGAGCTTAGCAAAGAACGGACTAACTTCAACGTATTTTTCCTGATATTGAGACGCATGCACACAAAACTTTATTTTGTCAGGCCAATTAATGCCATTGCTGTGTCGTATTTTGCAGTTGATTGATGAAAGAACAAAGATTTACATCATACAGAGGCGTCAGAGAATTTTTTAGTACCATTCGACTAGCCGTAATCATTTTGACCGTTGCTCCACATTCCGCAATTGTTTTCCATTTTGAAAAACACATGGCAGGATTGGGGGGAACTGTTTTCTCCAGCTTTTTAGAAAAGCCTCTTTCGCCGGTGACAACATATGCTGCATCGATATAGGGATTCGCTGAACGAAGCCTCAAGTGTGTTGCAGCTGACCAGGCAACTCGTTAGGGATCGCGGCACATCCAGTATTCCCATGTAGGGACTCATGAACTATACGGAGAGTGATACGCACACAGAGATAAGACACGTGATCGATAATGAACAACAAGGTGGAGTAAAAGCCACCGCTTAAGGGGAGTGGAGAGAACTCTTTTGACTGGATTTCAATAATCTCTCAACATTAACCAGGTAAAAATAAAGCATTGAGATTAAACACGCAGAGAGAGGTATAGAAAGGCTATAAGGTATGCATTGTCTCATGCGCGCGCAATTAGCGGTTGGGCTAATTTTAATATTCGTACTGATCTTCTGACGCGAAAATTTAGTTGCTCTCTTTTTGTCTCCCCGGTCATTAATCCTTATTCTTCTGCCCCGAAGCAAGTCACACCTGTCGTATCGTGACGCGGTACCCTGAACGTCCCGTGGAACTAAAACTCGATCAGCAAGTATCATTACCTGGCGAAACCGGATTGGGACTTGCTAGCAGACAATGGCCTTGCTCGTACTGCCGTCGCTGCGACCTTCTCATTTTGCAGTCTCTGTGCCCGTCTTTTCTGTGTCTGTGTATGTCTGTCATAGGATTTAGCCATCGGGGCCGCCAGCCGAGGTTTACATTTCATTAGTGGTTTTCCATTTTTACCCGCATTTAACATTTTTCAGAAACCCTCAAGGATCCTGAAGACCACCAAGGTCTTCATAGAACCCAACGCCTGATCCCGAACTTCGAAGTCTCTCCATTCGTAGTTCCTCGTTCGTCGTGGAGCTTGGTCTGGCTGGTCTCTGTTAACTTCAAAGATCGACTGGCTCGTCCAACAGCTTGCGATCACCAAGTGCTAAGCTGGCTCGCCACCAAAAACCAAAGTTGGGTCGTCACTTCATTCAGAAGGGGAATGTTGCGTTCACGAGGACTCTGTGCGGGCGTGTTGAACTTCGGTCCTCACGCCACCGGAGTTCCTTATTATCTTTACCATCTCTAGCGTTGAAGAACCAAAGGCTTGGGTGTTTATATCTTTGTCAGCTACAGTTAGTTACTTGGTTTGCCTTCTCACATCGGCGGATCCATGACCACAGCCGATCGCGCAGCATAACGACGAGGAAGTGAGCAAGCGCCGAACTTATTGAGACCTGGAGAGGCGGTTTCTCTTCGTCTCGGTTGCCTTGGAGGCATTGGGTGTTTGAAAAAAAGATGCCAAGAGACTAATCTCAGACATCGCAA
>LRSR01002619.1:0-15121 GCA_001579985.1 Hypsibius dujardini
AGACAGACAGACAGACAGACAGACAGGCAGGCAGACAGGCAGATCTAGGGAGCGGCAGACATAGATACTGTAATTAGCTGAAGAATCAATTGATACTTTTACTTGTCATAGGAAATGTCATTTTGGATGATCGGTCACTCACTCCTTCATCACGAGGTGACCTGACACCAAGCCCTGGTGGCCGTTCAGGGGGAACTACACCGGGTGGGGAAGACTGTCTGAAGAAACATAGAAAGAAGAGAAAGCACAAGCCAAAGATCGTGACTCCTCCTCCTATCGCTCCACCGACGACTGCCGAACTACTGGCCGCCGCTGCAGACGGTAAATGAAAACAGCTTTACATGTCTCCTTGGCGGTTTTATTTGACAATTTTTTCAGCTTCCACGTGGGGCTCCGAAAAGGATCACGACTATCACGACGAGCGTCTGTCGACGTTTGAACGCGATCCCTATACTGCCGGCCCGGATGGAGCTCGTCCCGGCAGCCGCCTAATACCCAAGGATCAGATGGTGTCAGACATTAACGACATCAAAGAACAGCTCAAGCTGGAGCTGAAGGGTCAAGCGGAAAAACCGGTCACATCCAGCGGTATCGATCTCGGCCCGCAGTTTGTGGAGGATGAGTCGACGTTCCGGGAACCGCCCAAACCGGTGTCGAGTAGCTTCTCCATGACATTGGTGAAGGAACACGTCGGCTTGACGTATGATCTGCAGCTGATGAAGCAGGGCATCCAACCGGATGTCATCGGTTTGTAACTATGCATTAACAGCACTCCACAGATGTACAGGTCTATGTATTGTTTGTACAGAACTCTATATTCTGTATCGTCAGATGTATTTTAGTCCGACCAGGCAGACCGACAGAGGGTCGGTCATACGGACAAGAAAGAAATCAGACATCCAGACACAGGACAAACAGTAACCGACTGGCAGTCTTAGAGACAGATAATAACGAGGCAGAAAGACCGATAGTAGGCAGCAGACAGACAGACAGACAGACAGACAGACAGACAGACAGATAGACACAGACAAACTGGTACCGATACTTGTCTGTTAGATCAAGTGACGTGGTATATTCCAACAGGAAGAGGAGCAGCCCCTGCCGACAAGGCACCGCCAGTGGAGAATGACCCTCTCCCTCGCTCACCTTCCGGTACTTGGCACTGGAGAGAATTACAACAAGAACTGGAAGAACAGCGTGCCGCACAATTGCGAGGGTCGATAAAACACATGGAACCTCCCAATAATCTACTGCAGCAGCATGACGACGGGCTGTACCGGCTGGACACCGAATCTTCTCATGTGGACATGAATGTTCCAGGTATCCCTGTACATACGAAAGTTTATCCCAAACCACATTTACCTACTGCGAATTATAATACTACGGTTCATCTATACAGCGGATCACGGGCATCATGACAAAGTCGCGGTTCCCGTAATGACATTCATCACTGAACCCTTTGCCGAAGCGGATGCGGACTATCTCGCATCAGATCTCTACTCGTTTGGGAAGAACCATCCGCCTGATTCGATCAGCCAAGAGGCGATAAACGACCACGGCGTCATTCCCATCCACGATGACCATCACAATCCGCGTGACGCTTCGGATGAGGTGCGAAACGAACAGGCTTCGTTTAAATACGACTCCACTCACGTTGAGGATGAAGGCAAAGCGCCGAAAGGTCCGTTAATGGCTACAGTACAGTACATAGTCTTGGTTTAAGGTCCGTTACTGGCTACAGTACAGTACATAGTCTTGGTTCAAGGTCCGTTAATGGCTACAGTACGTAGGCTAGTCTTGGTCTGGGATTTTAAACGTTTATGCATGCTGGTAGGGCCACCGGGTAGTTCAGGACCGACGGGACCATTAGTCGATCCACATCCACTGCAGCCGGCACCATCGGGTACATGGCCGTGGAAGGACTTGCAGGCAGAAAAGGAAGCGGAAGCAAAGAACACAACTATCCACGTCGGCTCGGAGAAGGATGATCACATACAGCTTCAGGAAGATGGCACTCCACATTTCAACACTGATTCTTCCTACGTTGACCTGACTGCCCATCCCGGTTAGTCTCTGACAGTCTGTTTGTCTAACTGTCTGTCTGTCTGGCTGGCTGGCTGGCTTTTTGTCTGCCTGGCTGGCTTTCTGTCTGTCTGTCTCGCTGTCTGTCTCTTTGTCTGTTTATTTGTGTGCCTGTATGTTGGCCTGTCTGCCTGTCTACCCGTTTGTCTCTCGTACATTTGCCTTTCGATTCCTCTTTCTGTCTGTTTGACTGCAATTTTTACTTTCTTTGGCTGTGGGCATGCGATACCCTGTTATGTCTACATGTTGCAGCTGTTTTAACAGTACATTACTATCTCCAAACGTAATTTCGGCCGGGTTGTTTAGAGATCCATGAAGACTGGCCAAAGAATCTAAAGAAGGCACCGGGCCCATCAGGATCGAAAGTAAACGCCCCCGGTGAACCTCTTCCCGATGCGTACACCGAGCAGCTCGCCTCGGACTTGCGCGCGTTCGGTGAAGACCATTCGCCCCGTCCGGTCAGTCCCGGAACGCAGACCGACCATGGTGTGATTCCCATCCATCAGCCTGCGGAGGCCTCGGACGAAGTGAAACAGGAGCGGGACTCCTTCAAGTATGATTCAACGCACGTGCACGACGAGGGCAATCCGAAGGAGCAAAAGGATGCTGCACCGGACGCGGGAACCGTCACGAATGGTAAGTCCGAAATAGCGGAGACCGTCTGATTTCCTCTGGGAAGATCAAGGGAGGATAAACTCGGCAGCGTGGTGCCTGTGTGTCTGATGGTTCGATTGGCCAAACTGTCTGTCTGTCTGTCTGTCTGTCTGTCTGTCTGTCTATCGGTCTATCTGTTTGTCCATCTGTTTGTCTGTCTGTCTGTCTATCGGTCTATCTGTTTGTCTGTCTGTTTGTCTGCCTGTCTGTCTACCTGTCTGTCTATCAGCCATTGAGGCAGACAATAAGATCCACAAAAGATAAGTTGTTCTAACCAGTAAAAACTTCTAGCACGAACAAAACAAAACAATGCCTTCAAAGTCGCTGCAGGCAAAAAGTGATGATATACGGAATACAGCAGAAATTTCACATAACGAGATCAACGGGGATGAAAAGAATCAGCGCGTCAGTCGCCTGAGCGATCAATGAGCGCAACCTCCGAAGTCTCTGGGTACTTTTCCGAATCACTCGGCTCCGGGGTTGACGGCTTGTCTACGAATTCCGTAGACTTCTTCGTTCTGATGCGCTTCGATTTCGTCGGCTGCTCGTAGTCACCCAAATCGGGCGAACCCCCTTCGCGGTCCTCGCGGTCCTTGGATCGTTGGTTACGTTGGGCGCCGCAGACTTCGCAGCTGTCCAACTACAAGAGTAACGCATACAAAAACAGGAAGATTCTAAGGAGGCTGGGTTAGAAGAGGAAGAAGCAAGGGCCCAAAGAGGCTGGGTTAGAAGAGGAAGAAGCAAGGACCCAAAGAGGTTGGGTTAGAAGAAGCAAGAGCAAGACACTCACCACTGTGTTGACGTCGTGAAACATTCCTTTCCAGTAGTACTTCTCCCGTAGGGTATTCAGCAGGCCGTCACGACGTCTGTGGTCCATCCTGTAAAGTGCTTGGTGGAATGGGTGGAATGAGTGTGTGTTGGAAAGGGTGAGGGAACTTACACGTGTGCCTCCCATATGAGGGTCATCCTTTCCGCTTTGTCCTCAATGCAGGGGAGGTAAACGCCGCGTTTGTTCCGGTACAGAATCGTGCCGACCGGATCGATTTTAAAGTCCTTGGTGCGCTTCCGTAGATTCCGTTTAGCGTTGGCGCCCCAGCCGGGAAAGTAGCGCTTTTCAGTCAGGTACAACCGGACCGCTTCCAGTGGGATCTCATCCCGGTCAGAGTTCTTCCGAGACTTTTCCTGTACCGTTGATACTTGTTACTTTTAACAATTACTTTTTGATTACTAAGTGAAGATTGGTACAAGTTTTCGTACCACCAGAGAAGAAGTAGAGGGTTCGTCCTCGGCGGCTGGCAACCCTACAACAGACGAGAAAAGTTTTATGAAAGTGTTGCATGTTCTTTTGCAGTCTTGCTGTTCGTCCCCTGTACGTTTCGGTACACGGAGCTCGTGAAATAAGCATCTGTGAGGTAATAGATGGGGATTTCTGTCTGCGTGTCTGTCTGTCTGTCCGCGTGTCTGTCTGTCTGTTTGCGTGTCTGTCTGTCTGTCTGTTTGCGTGTCTGTCTGTCTGTCTGTCTGCGTGTCTGTCTGTCTGCGTGTCTGTCTGTTTGTCTGTCTGTCTGTCTGTCTGTGTGTCTGTCTGTTTGCGTGTCTGTCTGTCTGTCTTTTTGTATGTCACCATTAGGAATGTTCTCACAAGAAGCGGACGTTTGTTGACGTGCCGAATACCCGACTGCTTACCAGAGGTTGGGGCCATTGACGGTGCTGCCTGTCCTTTCGATCGCTTTCCCGCAGAACCGCCACGCGGAACAGGATAGCGATCCGTCCTGGCATTGGAGATGACTGCGACCAAATATTTCATTTAGCAAGATCAAATTTAGTTTCCAGTCCCATCTACACTGCACGCACTCAGTTGGTGTGCCCATCTGTTCTGTGCGTCTGTCGCTCTGTGAAATGGCTGTAAGTTTAGATTGATATTTTCTCAACCAGGATATCACGGCTGATTCAGCCCACTCCGCTGTCTACCTGTCTGTCTGCCTGTCTGTCTGTCTACCTGTCTGTCTGCCTGTCTGTCTGTCTGCCTGTCTGTCTGCCTGTGGTCTGTCTGTCTGTCTGTCTATCTGTCTGTCTGCCTGTTTGCCTGTCTGTCTGTCTGTCTGTCTGTCTGTCCGTCTTACTTCCGGTCTTTCCCTTCTTGATGTTTGCAACCGTGACCGCACCACTGAGCTGCTGGAAGATAACCGGCATAGGCGTTCTACAACAAAACGGAAAACAATTTCCTCCTATAAATTATGTATGCAGGATGGTGGATGGACCTCCAGAAGCACACGTACCCCATTTGACAGGCAGCGATCATTCGATGGAAAAAAGCCTCCACCGATGCGTGACTGGTGCCGACAATGATGGGCTCGCCGTTCACCAGCTGTTTCCGCATTTTCGGGTTCAGAACGATGCACATGTGCCCCTGTGGGAAGCGCAAACACATTGTACTGTACTAACAGCTAGCGTTGATTGATTGATTGATTGATTGATTTATGGGACGCTGAAAAACTTAAGTCTGACAAGCTAATAGAGCTTCCGCTTTGCATTATAAAATACGACACTGTACTTAGAAAATAATATACTCCCTGTTAATGCAGCAAAAATCCAAAGTGGACAGTGGAATGAAGTGAACTTTCCAATGATGGGCGGGGTGAAATGATTGATGGGATTGCGTGCTGGCTTGATTGAATGATTTTACGCGTTGACTAAACTGACCGGCTGATTGCTCGCTAAGTAAGTCGTCGACTGATTGATTGATGAGTTGAATGCATTTCGCTTTACGTATGAGGGAGGGGTCCTGGAACGGGCCACTTTCGTTTCCGCACCCTGGAATGGGCCACCGGGTGGCAGGGGGCGCTCTGTCGCAAATTAATGGAAAACAGATGAGTCACTACATAGACAGCGCCCTCTATAGTGAGCTTTGTCCAACCGTCCAATCATTTCGTTTTTTAAACACGTCCTCATAACTTTTCTTCATATCTGACATGCGTTCCACCGGGTTGTCGATTATTCTCTGTCGTTTAGGACCTTGATGATAGCCAAAATCTGTCTGGAAGTTCTGATTCCAGATGGCTCATTCCAGGGTACGGGGAAAGTCAAGTGGCCCATTCCAGGACCCATTCCTCGTACCAGTTTTTCTTCCTCTTCCGCGTTCAAATTTTCCTGTCGCACGTCATCCTGACTTGGTGACGGGATTGGCAGGCTGTTTCCTCCCATCTCCTGTTCCTGCTGCTCTTGCTCAGAAGCTTGATGCTCCGATTGGTAGGGAATGATGTCCTCCAGTGTTTGCTCCACCAGATCGTCCATTTTTTTGTGCCCAAAGAAAATTTAAAAATAAATCCAGCCGATGAAGCAGCCAAAAATGCAGATTAAAAAAATTAAAAGTTCTAGCTGGTGTAAATTTATATATTTCGGACGATGGTCGATGGAGGAAGATAAAGAGTAAAACAGCGGAAAAAAAGGTCTGAAGGTTTTAAATGTGTGCAAAGGAATTTAGGACCTGCGTCGTGGTTGTGCGAAGCCCGTGAAAAAGAACCACAAACTCAACGCTGCGACTCCGCTACACGCCCTGGGGACGCCACACTGGCAGTCGCAGTGCGGATCCACCGTGGTGGTGGTGTTCAAGTCCACTGGGCCATTTCCCACTGTGGCATGGTTGTGGACTGGATTTGTGGGCTTTACCGCAATGATAGGTGGCGCTGCAGTAGTGTCGAGTTTTTTGCGTATTGCTATTGCATTTTCCCGTGGCATGGCCGTTTCATCACGGTACTAATGCAGTGCGGCTTTAGCACTTTACGCGACTCCTAATTATTGGCGATTTAAAAAACTTCACGAATTTTTTTAACGACAAAAATTGATGATTTTTTAACAACAACGGTTCATTGGCGATAAAAAAAATTACCAAAATCATCATTATAACAGCGTTGCAGTAGTCGGTACTACTACTACTACCAGTAGTAGTACTACTACCACCTGTACACTGACACTACTATGAGACTGTGCGGTTCCATTTGACTTGTTGGTGGCCTACTTTATTTATATTATTATTATATTATAATTCATTTACCGTTTTCCATGTCCCCGTTTTTAGTTGCAGATGCCGCAGCACCACCGCCACCACCGCCACCACCGCCACCAACGCCACCAACGCCACCAACGCTACCAGCGGATCCCGAAACGCCAGGTAAGCAGTTGTTAGATTATCTCCTAATAGAGATTGTTGAAAAGTATTCTTTTTTTGACGATGTTGATGTTAGAAGATGTTCCTGCTCCAGCGCCAGCTCCCGCAGCAGCAAATCCAAAACAGCCAGCAGGTACTGGTACATGATGGTGGGTCTCATAGTTAGTACAGTAAGCGACAGAATTTAATCCAATGGAGGGTCCCGGAATAGGCAAAAGGGGCGGGGCAGGGGTAATACTTGAACAATCAACCAATCAATCAACGGAGCTCGGGAGCAAATCGGAGCGGAGTTGATTGGTTGATTGTTCGATTATTACCCCTGCCCCGCCCCTTTCCCCACTGTATGCTGTCATTATCATTGGCTGCTGATTCAGGGTAGTGCGAGAAACTGAAAGATTTATTTTCGTCTAGACGAGAATGCCGAAGATTGATATTGCCCAGCCTCCTTTGGTGTGGTATTCTGGACATTATACGCGACCTTCTTGGGACTACGTACGGTGAATGTCTCCAACTCCACACGCCCTCCCGTCTCTCATGCTTCTCCCACTGTCATTTCTCGTTGTGATCGATGGACAGGCGCACGATTATTTTAGATCCTTGTGTAATGGCATGATTTTAAGCATTGTACGTATAGAAATTAGTTGGCCTACCCAGACCAGAGTTCTTCAAGTCAATCACTTACGGTGCTTAGCAGCCCAATCAGCAGGAAGCAAAATACAGACATCCTGGACCCTGGCACATAGATGTACGACTAGACAATCTATTGAAAGAGCTTAGCATAAGAGAAAGGCGGATTAAAATGGACAAGACGTGAAGCGTACTAGGGATTTCTGGGACAGGCATGATGCGGATAGGAATAGAAGACAAATATAGTCAGGCATGTACATATAGGCACTTTTTAGGTGTCACAGTCAAACGAAATGCAGATAATCAGACAGACGTAACAGGCAGGAATACATTCGTCGAATTACAGACACATCCCATAGATACGCATGCTCACATATAGACACATATATAAAAACATAGATAGACACGTAGACAGTGGTATGGTTATGGGTTGAAAGTGACCCATCCAACCCACCAAGTTGGCTCATTCGACAGATGCACACATAGACATCAATATATACACACAGACACCCATAGATACGTAGACAGTGGTATGGTTATGGGTTGAAAGTGACCCATCCAACCCACCAAGTTGGCTCATTTGACAGATGTACACATAGACATCAATATATATACACAGACACCCATAGACACACATACAGACATAGACACTCATGACACTCAGACAATCATGGTACGGATTGGATTGTAGATGGCGTATCCAACCCATCCTGACGCCTTATTCAACACAGACTCGGACACCCATAGACATATAGACGCTCATACTGTAGCCACACAAACACCCATAGACACACAGTGACACAAACACCCACAGACACACAGACAATGGTATGGGAAGGGCTGAAGATGGTCTCGTATACTCAACACATCATCGCGGCGGAAAGGTTTTGGATCCTGCCCAGGGCTCAGGGTTAGGAGCAGCATTCTGCGCTTGACCGCAACTACATTTCTACCTAGCAACTCGCCAAAACTATCGGACACACAGACAGTTAAAGTCTGGCGAACTGTGCATCTGTGCATACGGGATCTCCCAAGTCGGGAGAGATCCACTATCATGACGCTTACCCGCTGAAAATGTCTCTGTACGTCCGACTACAACATCATCCCCGATGTCAATGAATCTACCACCACGGTGCGTCACAGCGATCAATTGTCTGTCTGCAGATCAATTTCGTGTCTGCAGGTCAATTTCGTGTCTGCAGATGCCAGTTTTGCGTATTCGCGATCGGCGATTGCTGGATTGTACTTCTTTACGGGGCAACTTGTCAGACACTAGTACTGCCTGATATATATGGCGAAATCTTTCTTTCAGACATCGCTCAAAGTGACCCGGTTGGAGAGAGGAAGCATATTCAAAGTTGAGCCCTGGCAATGTTCGGATGTTGCGGTGGAGGGAAGAGAAAGGACGGCGAGAAGAGGAGTTGTTGGGCAGACACACGCGGTAAAAAGGGCGGCGCCCTTAACATCACCGACCTCCGGCGCGGTTCGTGCGACCCGAACGGCCAGTTTGATGTGGATAATTTGGAGGAACAGGTCGAGGCTATCGAAACGCGGTTGGATGGACCGACCCATCCCTGTAGGGGACGACAGGCGTATGTGACGCTGGCCACGAATGATACTTACGGATTGGGATGTCTTGTTTTGGGAGAGTCGCTGAGGAGAGTGGGCACGACGAAAGAGTTGGTTGTGATGGTCACACGGCATGTCTCAGACGCAATGAGGTGAGTAGGGACACTCTGGTATGACCGTATGTCTTCAGCCAGGCAGAAGGCGGAGATGCCCCCTAAAACAATGGGGATGGCCCAGTCAGTCATTTCCATGCTGCAAAATTTAGAGATACGGCCCAGAATGATGTTCTTACTTGTTAGTTTCAGAAATGGATACACAGCTACAGTTTATTGCAACAAAGTCCTCAGTCGGTTAGGCAGACAGACAAACTAATAGACAGACAGACAGACAGACAAACAAACAGACAGATAGACAGATAAGCAGGCAGGCAGACAGACACAGAGAGACAGAGAGACAGATAGACAAATGGTCTGCTTGAATTTGATCTATATTTGTACTTGACAGCTGTTGTAATGGAGCCATTGTTCCGAACTGTATTTCCTTACAGGCATTCTCTTGCGAAGACTTTTGACCACATCAAACTATT
Source organism: Hypsibius dujardini (assembly GCA_001579985.1). Taxonomy (NCBI): domain Eukaryota; kingdom Metazoa; phylum Tardigrada; class Eutardigrada; order Parachela; family Hypsibiidae; genus Hypsibius; species Hypsibius dujardini. Next base: position 9,687 of record LRSR01002619.1, read on the forward strand.
CGATCTCTTGGACAGCAACGACGCCGGAAACTTGGCGCTGCTCCAGAGGCCCGAACTGGGCGTCACCCTCACAAAGATCCATTGCTGGACCTTAACAGAATACCGACGAGCGGTTTTCCTGGATGCAGACACAATGGTGGTACGAAACTGTGACGAGCTCTTCGACCAGTATCAAGAATTTTCAGCAGCACCGGACGTAGGCTGGCCAGATTGTTTCAATTCTGGCGTGTTTGTGTACAAGCCCAGTCTTGCAACGTACAGAAGTATCCTGGCGTTTGCAGTCAAAAACGGAAGTTTTGATGGTATGGTGTCTCGGGCAAGTTATCTGAGTTAACTGATTGATAACATATTTACCTTGCACTGTTTAGGCGGCGACCAAGGGCTTCTAAATATGTATTTCTCGGACTGGGCAAGAGGCAGCATCAAGAAGCATCTACCTTTTATCTATAACATGGTCGCATCAATTGTTTACACATACCAGCCGGCATTCAGATTGTGAGGCTGCATGTCTGCATCTGTCTGTCTGTCTGTCTGTCTGTCTGTCTGTCTGTCTGTTTAACTCTTTCAGTTTTCTAATGTCTTGCATTCCCATCGTTTTAGGAACGCGGATCAAGTGAAGATCATTCACTTCCTCGGTCCTGTGAAACCCTGGCATTGGCAGTACGACATCCAAGGGCGGTGTCTTATGAGCGACACCGGGAGCCTCGGTGACGCTGGCGACCTGTTGACCCTGTGGTGGAATATCTTAATATCCCGCGCTATGCCCAACATCGAAGCTGGCGTGGTAAGAAAATATCCGCTCAATAGAACAAACTGCCTTAACGCCCCATCACATGCATCTGTAATGGGCACATTTGTCTGGACTACTTACTTATCATTTATCTATGTCTTTATCTTTGTTCACACTAGACCGGACTGGCGGGAGAGATTCGTGAAAAGTACAAGGACTGCGAGGAACCCTACGTGCTGGACTACCGAGGCGTGGACGCCTATCAAAACATTCAGGACCATGTCAAGTCTAAGATCCCTGGCGTCTTCCAACGGAAACAGAAGTAGCATATTAAATACATATCTGGCTGGGCTTGACTCACGCTCGGGGGTCGCGTATGTTGTGTCGTTCTCTTATCAGTAAAGCGCTTTTTTTCATTGCGAATACATAAATTATGGATCTGCCTGCCTGCCTGCCTGCCTGCCTGTCTGTCTGCCTGTCTGTCTGCCTGTCTGTCTGCCTGTCTGTCTCTGTTTGTCTGTCTGCCTGTCTGTTTGTCTGTTTGCCTGTCTGTTTATCTGTCTACGTGCTTGTCTGTCATCACATCCTGCTCGAGCACCCACCCGAGACGAGAGATAAGGGAACATCAACAAGTAGGAAGAAGCTGTCGAGGAAAAACGACTGTTTGACGCCGTCGGCCAGTTTTTTGCTTTCCCTTCCTTTCTTTTGTATCGTATCATATGGATGGGAAAGTTTTTACCGCATCGGAACTTTGGACTGTCGCTGTCGCTGATATATAAGCACACACTCATCCGAATCAATCTAACCACATTATTACCATTTTGATTCAGTCGCGTTTGTTTATCGGAGCAGACAAGATTTTCCTTCACCGCACACCTGTTGCATTGAACTGTGCACGCGCGTGTTTGATTGCTTGCTTGTTCGTCTGCTGGGCATTGAACTGTGCACTTAACTGTTCACACACGTGTTTGATTGCTTGCTTGGTCGTCTGCTGGCCTTGATTTATCACCGAACAGTTGATCTGATTTCGATTACCGAAACTATTCAGCACGGAATGGACTTCTACGACTATTGCCTGAAGGTAAGTTCCTTGAATGGGTTTGGGTTTCCGTAATTGGTAGTGCAGTAATTGATTTCCATCTGGAAATTATTGTCTCAGTAATTAGCCTGCTTCAGTAATTAGCTTGCTTCAGTAATTGTCGTATTGTATTTATTTCGGGTTATGGTTAATTACTAGTTCTGGTTTTCCAAAAAAACAACCACAAGCGACCGGGTTTGGTTTACTCGTCCGGAATTGTCTGTTTAAATAAATACGCAATCGTTGTTTGTCAATGTGAAAGCACATGATTTTTAACATGAATAAGTCCCAACGGAAGCGTCTCCGTTCAACTTTCAGTTCAGTTCACTCCTAATGTTTTTAATATGAAAAAGTCCCAACCGAAGCGTGTCCGTTCAACGTTCAGTTCAGTTCACTCCTAATGTTTTTAATATGAAAAAGTCCCAACGGAAGCGTGTCCGTTCAACGTTCAGTTCAGTTCACTACTAATATTTTTAATATGAAAAAGTCCCCAACGGAAGCGTCTCCGTTCAACGTTCAGTTCAGTTCACTACTAGTGTTTTAATATGAAAAAGTACCCAACGGGAGCGTGTCCGTTTAACTGTGGACATCAACGTTCAGTTCAGTTCACTACTAATACTGTATATAGTATATAGTACGGTACTGTCGCGACCAATTAGTGCTGCTTTTTAGACCCAGCCGTATATTATGACTGCATACACTGTCCTTCGGTCCAGTCATAATATGTGGTGGATCTAAAAAGCAGCACCAATTGGTCGCGACAGTACAGTAGTTGTGTATGCAAAAGAGCGGTAATCGAAGAAAATAATGACCGCATAGCAGTGATTGAAGACGCGCCAATTTTTATTAACAATTTTCACGCAGTGCTAACAATTTTTATCGACCCTGCCAAGACTACTAGTACCGTATGCTCGCGATCTCAAGGGACAGCTAAGTCCCGCCTCCCTCGGTATGGCCCTGCACTCGATTGAACATTCAACTGATTCACTCTACTCTGATTGGCTCATTTCGTACAGCTTACTCGTTGTGCTCGATCGATTGATTGTACAGTGGTACTTTTCCGTATATTTGCCCCCTACAGTGCTAATTTGGTGAACGGCACTCAACAGGCACGGCTCTGGTTGGTTAAAATTTACGGGTAGGGCAGAAAAGTGTCCCTTGAGATCGAGAGCATACGGTAACAGTGTCAGTTGATTAATTAACGGCAGCATAATTGTCGCACTAACCATCAGTGTAGTGCAGTCACTTTTAGTTTCTGGAAACAATTTGATTGATAGACTGATTATTCGATTGATGAATTGAAAAAGGCAAATCCCAGTCAAAATAAAATTCAAGCCTAATTTAGACGTTAATTGGAAAGCTAATTGGTAATTTCTTTGGCGAACCAAAAAAGACTGCGAAATTACTTCAGAGGCGGCGCCACCGGCGCGGATAGCAACTACCCGCCGCGAGTTGAGTCACTGACCGGAAGGGCCGGCCTCCAAAGGAAGAGAAGAGGTGATTCACACGTCACTCTTCACTTTGTGCAAAGTCAAATCCACGAGGGTGTATTGAAACTACGGAAGTTCCCATATGGAAGTTCCAACTTGGAACTTCAAGGTTGGAACTTCCGCAGTTTCGATACACCCAATCGAGGGTGCGCCATTTTAAATTTTCACACCACACACGCGCATCTTGTTGTCTTTCACTCACCTTGTCTGTTGCTCTCTCTCTCTCTCTCGTTGACGCAAAAATCGGCCATTTGTTTTCTTCACTCTTATTTCACTCGTTTCTCTCGTTTCACTCGTTTAATTTCTCCCGCTGCACTAATTAACTCACCCGCAGGTGTTTTTTCGCGTTCATTTTTAACGGGCTTTTTCCCCCTCACACACAGCGTGCCCATCAAATTTCTCCCGCCATGCAGCAGGACTTTTTGCAGTCCGCGGCGCCGTGTTCGCGCGAGGAAACTTCACCCGCATCGGAAGCGAAAATGGCAACGGCAACAGGTCCTTCCCCTCTGCTGCCCGGAGAGCGTTATCTGCGCGGTCGAAAGTTCCCCGACCTGATGGCCGTGGCCAACGACTCCCCGTGGGACATGTCTCCTTTGCTCAATTACGCCGGAGGGCAGTCCAATCAGGTGAGTGAGGGGAAAAATGGCGTCTTCAAAGGTCGGTGACCTTTGAAGCCTTTATTAACGCCGTGCTTAACTAAGGTTTTTTTCGGGTGGAATATTTTATTTGATCAATTAATCGATCGATCAAATTTGATTTGCGAATGAGTGCGGAAAATAGGGGTGTCTTGGGGTTTTATTGAATTTATCTTTTTATTGAGGACGCCTCCCATAGCAGTCTCTGCTTTGGACCTTTTTTTAGTCGAAATTTTTTAATTACAAGTTGTTTTAATTTTTACCATTACCTGAGTTTGTTTTTGATTTTATTTTTCGGGAAACGGGTAGAACGCGTCGAGGATGATTTATTTAAGGCGAGAATTGTTGAGGGCGCCTCTCGTAGCAGTCTCATTAAGTAGTGTTTTTATCAGTCGAAAAACATGTTTTTCAGTCGGTTCACATTTTTGCTATTCTACGAAAATGTCCGTGATCATGTTTTGTGAACAACGGTCACACCGGAAGGCGAGAGAAGTTTAGGGAATTTTTCTTCAGAGGACTCCTTCCAATTTCAGTTAGCCAAAAAATAATAATTTGTATTGGTGTTTAATGATTTATAATGCCTGAATAAATAACAATCCTGTACTCGGAACAATTGGAGAAACGGCTGGGGGAAAAAGTTATGTTATGGTTGTGATGGTAAATTTTTTTATCGAGAACGTCTCCCGTGGCAGTACGCGTTATGCCCTTCCCACCATCGCTGTGAAACTCTGTTATCCGGTTTTCTTGTTTTCTCGAATATTCGAGTAAATAAAGCGTCAGATGCTTGAATTTCTCTTGAACGATGTCATTTATCTCTGAAGAATTGAATGGGGGAATTGTTTCCGTAGCGGTCAATGTTAAGGCTTTTTTAAAACTAAATTAAAATTCTTATGCAACTCATATTTTTGGGCGCTTAATACCCGATTACTTCAATTTTTTATGAAAGATTGAAGAAATTTATTTTAAAGTTGTCCTTTGATTTTTTTGATTTTTTAAAAGGAAAAGTGTTGCACTGAGGAAGCCACTTACGATTTAACTCCAATCAATCAATCAATCAACTGAATCAAGGTTTGTTTTGTGACAGCATCCGATTTCGTCATCGATCAGTGACCGTTAACTCGAGTGGGAAAATTCTTAAAGGATTTCTCGTCGCGCGTTTTGTCTCTGTTGACTAATTCGCAGGTCGCCCGGAGTTTTCTGTTTTTTCGCCATTTGTCTGTGAGGCTGAGGCGGAACGGAAGAGGGTTTTATGGTTGTGGTCAATGTTACGCGCACATTTTCCTGTAGAGCCGATAAGAATGGGCACAGAAGGTCCAGAGTCCACACTTGCCTTGCCCCAATTTTTTTCTTTCGGGTCAGGGGTGGGCGTGTCTAGAGAAGAAAAATGACTGATTGCTATCGTCCGCCTCAGGTGGAAGTTTTAAAAAATTTTCCCACAGGCGGTAGGCAGGTGTGTTGTTGCGACGAGCAGCCAGTCGCACCCGATTTGTTTTTCATCGTTA
>LRSR01002620.1:0-21184 GCA_001579985.1 Hypsibius dujardini
ACTCGCAGTGGTGACTCGCAGTGGTTACTCGCAGTGGTGACTCGCAGTGGTGACTCGCAGTGGTTACTCGCAGTGGTTACTCGCAGTGGTTACTCGCAGTGGTGACTCGCAGTGGTTACTCGTAGTGGTTACTCGCAGTGGTTACTCGCAGTGGTGACTCGCAGTGGTTACTCGCAGTGGTGACTCGCAGTGGTAGCGTAGCGAATCATTAGGCAGAGTTCTAACCTTTTCCTAATGGTTACTAATTTTTAACTCCACCTGTGTTCACTCGAATTGCAATACCAGTTTTACTAGATGCCCTAAGGACCAGTCTCAAGTCCCTTATTTTTTCGATACCGAGAAAAAAAATTTCGGCACGTGGAACTGGACGTTGTTCGGGCGGTTCAAGTGTTAGCAAGTTGGTGCTAAGTCGGTTCCTACTTCGAAAATTTTTTTTTTCAAAATTTGTTTTTTGAATCTAAATAAATATGTGCTAAAAATATCGAAGCAAAAAAACGCGAACGAAAAAACCCAGAACTCGCGCTGAAAATCGAATCTGACCGTCAAATCTAGCAAGTGTATGCTGACTGCTTCTCAGGGGGTTAATTTATTCTCGACTGATCACAGCCGTCTACTGCTGCAAGCCACACTTTTAAGAGTGTCGACACATTAGTATTTGAAAAAACATTTGGCTGCGATCGGAATGTGGTTCTGCTCCGTATTCAATCCCTTATTGAATGTAAATTACAAGCCTTACCTGGAATGACGATGAGATCCATGGACACTTCTTCAGTCGGTCTGCCTACATGACCGCACGTGTACTCCCCGGAAGCATTCAAACTGACGGACGGACTGGTGAGCTTCCCGTCGGTCGAGACAAACCCAGCCGGAAGCGATCCGTTCCCTTGTCGCCATTCGGTGAGGACGCCGTCACGCGATGAGACGCACTGGTAGCTGAAGGCTTCACCTTCGGTGACGGTCACATTGACGGTCGGTGGTTTACCGTCCGTCTCGGATGTCCCGTTTAATCCGTCCGTTCCTCCGGTGACCGTCTCGTTCGCTGGACGGATTGACGGATACCTTCGCCGAACGACATTCAGGTAAAGAACCGCCCGTTCGCCCTTCCGACCTTCGTGTCCGCAAAAATAGTCCCCGGTGTCGTTGATACTGATCGCAGAACTGCTTAAGTTTCCACCGTCCGCGATTAAGCCATTCGACAGAGGCAGCCCGTCCGCTTGCGTCCATTCGGCCGTCGCATTCTCCCGGGTGGACACGCATTCGTAGCTGAACGACTCGCCCTCCGTGATGGTCAGGTTGTAGGACGGCTGACCGTCTGTTGAGGTTTCGTTCGACCACGATTCCGCTACTGCCACTGTCTCGTTGGCCGGTCGTATCACGGGGAACCTTCTCCGCAGCACCGTCAGAGAGAGTGACACCCTTTCCCCCTCGCGGCCGGAATGCTCACAGAAGTAGTCGCCAGTGTCGTTGAAAGTGGCCGCGGAGCTGGTCAAGTTCGTTCCGAGCGAAGCTCCGTCGCGCACCCATGCAGCGGTGATATTTTCTCTCGTCGCAATGCACTCATAACCGAACGGCTCGCCCTCCGTTATTGCCAGATAAGCGCGAGGACCCGTCTGGGTTTGGGGAACCGATGATCCGTCCGTTCCACCTTGCTCGGGACCGGTTCTACCGTCTCCGCCGCTTACCCGTCCACCGTCTCCGCCGGTCGTCCGTCCACCGTCTCCGCCGGTCGTCCGTCCACCGTCTCCGCCAGTCGTCCGTCCAGCTGGTCGGCCAGCCTGACCGGATCCGGCGCCTCCTCCGTCTTGACCACCCTGTTTGCCGCCGGTTCCGGCCCCTCCGTCCCGACCACCCTGTCCGTCGCCGGTTCCGGCTCCTCCGTCGTGCCGACCGTCGCTGACCCGTTCGCCGCTCTGCCAGCGGGAACCCTCCACTCCCTCGGTCTTCCCTCGAACAACCCAGGCTTCACCACCGCGTCCCACAAGCTGGCCCTCCCAAGCGTTGAAACCGATTTCGGACCCACCTTCCTGTACGGTCCAGCTGGAGCGGTACTCAATGGAGGTGTAATTGTACGGGATGATCACCGGATATTGTCGCGGCAACACGGTGAGATATGTCGAGACGATTTCGCCCGTCCGTCCGTCGTGCCCGCAGTTATATAATCCAGAATCTTCGACAGCGGCGGAGCCACTGATCAGGGTTCCGTTGACGGAGGAAAAGCTCTCCGGCATGGACTGGTTGTCGCCGCGCGTCCACACCGTTGAGACCCCGTCGCGCGTCGAACTGCATTCGTAACTAAACGACTCACCCTCCGTGATGGTCATGTTGAACTGCTCCGACTGGGACTCCGCGTCGGATCCGTTAAACTGCCGTGTCTCCGCGACGGAGTAGTTCGACCAGGTGCGTGTGATCACGGGGAACTTGCGCGAAAACACCGTCAAGTAGGTGACGGTCCGTTCACCCTTGACCGTTCCGTTGTGCGTGCAGAAGTATTCACCCGCGTCTTCCTTACTTGCGGACTCGCTGGCGAATCTTCCGCTGTCCGTCCGTCCGTCTTCCGTCCGTCCGCTGCCCGTCCGTCCGCTGTCAGTCCGTCCGTCTTCCGTCTCCGGCATCGCGGTTCCGTTGTCCCGGCTCCAGAAGACCGGAACGCCCGGTCTAGTGGATTCGCACTCAAAGCTGAAGGGTTCTAGCTCGGTGACGGTCAGGTTGACCGGTGTGACGGTCGGGTACTTCTTCGGCAGGACGGTGAGGATGGCCGCGGCGCGTTCGGACGCCGTTCCACCCCTGTGCTTGCAGTAGTACTTACCGGTGTCGGCGAGGACGGATGTTTCACTGGTGAGATTTCCGCCCTTGGTTTTGGCACTTTTCGGCATGCGGAGGAGGCTACGGGCCCACTCGACGTTCACCCCGTCCTTGGTGGACGTGCAGTGGAACGAGAACGGCTCGGACTCGGTGATGGTCAAGTTCGCAGGCGCGATCACGGGGATGTATCTCTTTCGAACAGCGAGCTCTCCTCTCGTCTTGGAAACTGCGGAAAGCGCAAGTTGAAATGCCTTTTTCTGAGTGTTTTGTGTTAAAGTCAACCGACTGACCTGGGACCACAATAATTTGCGCCACGCTCTGAGCGTCATCCGCCGGGTCAGCCGTCGATGGGAAGCACTCGTAGAAGCCTGCGTCACCCATGCTCAATTTGGGGATGGTGAGTGTGCCGTTGACGACGGTGGCGCCGTCTGGCAGACGGCCTTCGATCTTGCTCCACTCAATGGTGACTCCTTCTTCCGGAACGCAGGTCACTGAGGCGGCGGACCCTTCAATACCTTCGATGACCGTCACCGTGAGCTCAGCGTCGGCATTTTGCGAGACATCTCCGGTCCCGTTACTGCCTGTGGGATTGGGAAATTATGTCGTGCGTGGAAGATGTGTAATAATAATTTTTTTTTCCAGGGCGTTGAGTGTATACGTACGTGGCACGACAGTCAACCGCACAGACGCCTCGGATCCTTCCAGGGAATGCAATGCCTTACACTCGTACACTCCGCTGTCAGCCGGGACCACCTGGACAATCTGCAGACGACCCTTCTTCTGGAGCACGTTGGCTTTCTGAATGTCATCCACGGGGACGTTGTTTCGGAACCACTTCACCCGATGACGGAAGTCGTTGCTGCCGCAGAAAAACTGCGCGCGCTGTCCAGCTTGGAGGGTTAACGTTTTGGGGTGAACGATGACCTCAACCAGGGAGGGTTCTGCACACCAAGAAGAATTAGCACCGTGAAGAAGCATTGAATCGATGAATGCTGCTTTTAGTACGGAACACACGGAGAAACTGTTACTTCCTCACCGCAAGTGCTGTTTGCCTCGTCCGAACCGTCCGGACACTCCGATACTTTGTCGCACATGTTGCGCAACGGGATGCAACTACCTTCCTCGCACCAAAAACTATCGGGTGGACATTGCCATCGTGTCGTCTTATTCGCAGGTTCTAAATACCGCAGATGGACGGTAGAACGGTATGGATGAATATAGTGAAATTCATATAGGCAGACAGTCAAACAGGCAGACAGATAAACAGACAGACAGACAGACAGACAGACAGACAGACAGACAGACAGACCCGTTACCGGTAGTAGGAGCAAAGGTATAGCCTAGTTCACTGCTTTTGAATCGTCCTAAATTGCCACTCTTTAGAGCAACTTTGATTCGACTGTCGATTTCAAATGGATCCGTAAACTCGGTTGAAGTTAGATGAACTCCGACCAGTGACCCATTTCCCGAATCCCTACCGACAATTTGGAGTCATACGAATGGATATTTGTACTTGTAAAAATTGACTGGACAGGCATCAAACGCACTGAAATTTCTCGACAACGGTAATTCGTTTTCCCGGTTTGTCCTGAAGCAGGGCAGTAAAGCGCTCGGCGATTTCATGGCCAGCGAGCTTGAAATCCAGATTATCAATATTTCCCAGAGCTGGATGGTACTTCACGGATGTCAAATTGGCGGTAAAACGGAATTGCGCTAAAGCACAAGAAAATTTTTAGTTAAATAAGGGAAACTTATTTTGTATGAGACAAAGTCCGTATTTCGGCTCACCCTTCACTTGGTCCATAAATCGGCTCAATCATGCATTTCTCTTTGATGGCAGTCGCTTGATTGTTTGATTTTCAGAAGTGCTATAGCGTACTAGGATATAGTGCAGCAAATCAAACAATCAAGCACCCGCCGTCAAAGAGAAACCCGTGAGTGAGCCGATTTATCGATTAAGTTGAGGGTGAGCCGAAATACGCACTTTGTCTCATACTAGTAATCGGCTAAGGAAAAATGACATAATGATCTGAATAATCTTCATCTTACCTGTTTCGGCAGCAGGCGTCGCTGCGGTTGTAACGGCATCATCCTGCTGCCAAAGCAGAAGCAAACAATACAACCAATTCAGGTAAACAGGCACGCTTAAAAAACGGCATCACACCCATCCATCTATGTACAGGAAAACTATCTGACAAAGGTGGGAAAAATCGATTACATCTCCCCGGAGATTCCTATCATCGTATAAAGTATTCGTGCAACATGCCACTTAATTCAGCCGAATCAAAGAAAAAACCACTCAGTTCCCTATTAAGAAGACGATATACGGTAAGAGGAATCCAGGTACTAATTTGGTACTAATTTTGGTAAAAAATTTAGGTACAAATTTAGGTACTAATTTAGGTATAAATTTAGCTACAAATTTAGCTACAAATTTAGCTACAAATTTAGCTACAAATTTAGCTACTAATTTAGGTACTAATTTAGCTACTAATTTAGGAACTAAATCAGGTACAAAATTTAGGTTCTAATTTAGGTACAAAATTTAGGTACAAATTTAGGTACAAATTTTGATACAAAATTTAGGTACAAAATTTAGGTACAAATTTAGCTAGAAATTTAGCTACTAATTTAAGTACTAATTTAGGTACAATTTTAGGTACAAATCGTGACTTACTTCAATAAATAAGAAGGAGCAGAATAATAAAGAAAAAGAACAAAGAACGACAATTGCAGGATGATTCCCGATCGTTTAATGAAGCAATCGGAAAAAGACATACCTGAGAGGACCAGTCGATTGAGAAGGTACTCCATAATAGAAATACACAAAAGCAAAAGAGGCGGGAACAGGCTGGACCAGCCATCATGCGCGCTAATCCTTAATCCAATTGTAGCGACATGTGAGATGGGCGGAGTATGAAAAACCTTGAGCTAAAACAAAATGTGGAAATTCCAAATGCCGGAGAAATTCGAGTCTCCTTTAACCGAATGAATGCGGAGAACTCTTTCGGCGTTTTCCGACTAAACTTCACTTTTTGCGCAAAGCTTGTATACGCGTGTGTCTGTGTGTCTGTGTGTCTGTGTGTGTGTGTGTGTGTGTGTGTGTGCGCGAGAGCGGCCACTCAGATCACCGCGAAATGGTTCGTGGACTTTACACACTTTACCATGGTTATCACGGTTCATCTCGCGTGTGCCAGCATGCAAGCAGCAGCAGGTTCATTATGGAAGCAGACTTTTGTGAAGGAGGAGGAGAAAATCGAGGTGCCTGAGTCACTGGGGTGAGTTTGAGTAATAATTGGCTGTTACAGGTGGGATCTCCGGGAACGGGAGTGTCAATGTCATCGGAATCTTTGGGTGGTCAGACACACAAACACAGCTACTGCAACGTCATCCAAAAGACCGGAAACGTTGCTTCTCATTAGTGTGCCGTCAATCAGTTCTGAACCTGATAAGAAACCCACGAATGAAACAACCAGACAGACAGAAAGACAAACAGACAGACAGACAGATAGACAGACAGACAGACAGACAGACAGACAGGCAAACAGACAGACAGACAGACAAACAGATAGACAGACAGACAGACAGACAAACAGACAGACAGATAGACAGACAGACAGACAGACAAGCAGGCAGGCACGCAGACAGACAGACAAACAGACAGACACGTCAAATACTCGCACACCTCTTTGGAAAAAGAGTACAGGCGTGACATCAACTGGGACTCCGACATGGGGATGAAGCTTAATTTGCTGACACAACAGATTTCCACAGTCGATCCTACAGGTAGTCAGAATACTGGGGATTTATCTTATGTCCGAATTTGCTGTTTTTCTGCCATTCTGTCTGCTTTTTCATCTTATTCTTCATCTTTCCTGTCTGTTTTTATATCATCATTATCCATCGGTTTTTCCGTCTGTCTGTCTGTCTGTCTGTTATCTGTCTGTCTGTTTGTTTGTCCGTCTGTTTGTCTGTCTATCTGTCTTTGTTTAGACGATTGCCCGTTCTCTTAAGTGTGATTTTGGTCTGGCGCACTGCAGTGCGCCAGGCAGGCAGGCAGTGCATTTTTTATAACGTGCCTAAATTGAGCTCGAGTTTCGCCCTTCACTCTTCGTAGGAAACGTTTGATAGTACATGCGTGGAATCACGGTGAGGAACCGTTGAGGCCAAAATTGGCCAAAATGGCTCAAACTCCGACCACCCCATTTGCTGGGCGCCAGCAAAAAGTTGGCATTAACTCGGTCGGCCTGAGGTTTTTGCCACGTGAGTAACATTTACTGTCTCGTACAGGGGCCAGCAGCAAAGTTGGATCAGTTTGCCCAAACGAGTTTTTTACCGTTGTGTGTATTTTATTTTGAGTTTTCAATCTGAAAGCCCTTTGCATCTAGCGTCTAGCTCTTTTTTGCTGGTTTGAGGATTCCTTGCTTCTCCCGTTCGAATTCCGTGATAACACAAGTGACAGTAGACTTCGAAACCGAAAAGCCCAGGTCAAACAAAGCATGTTTCTATGAGAATGGCCGTTTCTAATGGTGGTCCAAGATGGCGCCCCTCGCTTTAGAATCAAGTGGAGCAGGCATGATTGATTGTTCAAACGTCAACAGTAACGTCAACAGTTATTGTGTAACAGTAACAGAGGAACCAAGCCAAAAAAAACCGTAAATTAAAAAATAGTCACCAATCATCCCAATTTCTGTTTCGACCTGACAAACGGTACAGTGTTCCCGGGAGGTAGTAGCGACCACGCCTCCCAGACGGTGGATCGGGAACGACCGCTCCGTCACCCTTCTCTTCGACCATTTTTCCCGACGGTCCGCCCTCCGTCTCCGTTAAAGTTGGCGACCTTGGACGGACGGTTAGTGACACGGACAACCGTTCGTCTTCCCGACCGGAATGCTGGCAGAAATAGTCTCCGCTGTCGGTTAAGCTAACTGAAAAAGCGGTCAACGTCCCGTTCATCGAGGTTAGTCGTTCTCCGGTCCGACCATGGAGCCAGTCGACGGTTGTGTTGTCTCTAGTCGCAAGGCAGACAAAGCTGACCGTCTCGCCCTCCTCGAGGGTGACGTTTCTCGGTCCGTCTATAATCGGGACCTTCCGTTCCAGAACCGTGAGAAAAACGGCGACTCGTTCCGTTGAAGGACCCTCGCGATGGTTGCAGTAATATTTGCCGGTGTCGCTGGTCTGAGCCGAACCGCTGGACATGCGTCCGCGAGCGACTTTAAATCTTTTCGGTATACGAAGCAGGCTTCGAGTCCATTCGACGTTGACGCCGTCTTTGGTGGAGTTGCAGTGGAAGGCGAACGGTTGACCCTCGTAGACGGTCAGGTTGGTCGGTGTGACCTTGGGCTGAAAGCGAGCTTTAGCGGCAAATGTCCGGACCACCTTGTCCGCTGCGGGGAAAAAATACAGTTTCCGTAAAAAAAATTTAAAAAAATTAAAAAAAAAATTAAATTATTTAATTATTAATATATTATGTAGTAATGGGAATGAGAAAGTGATGCTGCGTACTGACCTGGCAGTACGACAATCTTGGCTACACCCAGTGCCTCATCGTTCGGTTCGGCCGTGGCTAGTAAGCATTCGTAAAAGCCGGCGTCGGCGAGCGCCAGATCGTACAAGTGAAGACTGCCGCCGGTGACATTCGATCCTTCCGGGAGACGACCGCCGAGCTTGCTCCACTGCACTTCGGCGCCTTCTTCCGGTAAGGGACAATTGATCTGTGTGGTGGTCCCCTCGAAAACCGTGATGAATTCCAGTGTCAGTTCCGAGTCCAGATTTTCCGACGCATTTACCATTTGACGACCATCTATTGACAAGATGAATGCTTAGAGCTATTACTCGTACATCATATATATATATATATATATATATGTAATGTAATGTATATAAATATATATGTAATGTAATGTATATATATATGTAATGTAATGTATATATATATATATGTAATGTAATGTATATATATGTAATGTAATGTGTATATATGTAATGTAATGTGTATATATGTAATGTAATGCATATATATGTAATGTAATGTAAATATATGTAATGTAATGTAATGTATATATATGTAATGTAATGTATATATATATATATATATATATGTAATACACACATGGCCACAGTTTTGGGTGGCAGACTTTAAGCCAAAAAGGGTGGTCCGAGTTCGAGCCGAATTAAGTCACCGCGCGCGCATAACTGACCATGCAGCCTTGACTCAATTGATCGATTGATTGAGCTTGTTTATTTTAGCGGAATTTACAGCAGCCTGCTCAATCTTATTTTCTAATTAATAATGCGTAAGTATTTATGAGGCGGAATTGGAAAGATTGCAGGCCAATTTTACTTACGTGGAACAACCGTCAAGTTGACCGTCGCAGACGATCCTTCGAGGGAATTCTGCGCCTTACAAAGATACTCTCCACTGTCGGCCAAAGTGAGTGCGGTAATCTGAAGGCGACCTTTCTTTTGCAGGACATTCGGCGCTCTGACGTCATCGACAGCGGCGCCGTTGCGGAACCATTTGACGCGGTGTCTGAAGTCTTTACTACCACAGAAAAATTGCGCTCGCTTTCCCGCCTGACGAACCAAATGAACCGGGCGTGCTTCCAATTCAACCAAAGTTGCTTCTAAAAATACATTTAAAAAAACTAAAATCACACACAATTTTTTTGTTCTTTTTTTGTTCTTTTTTTTTCTCTCTCAACGGAGAGGAAGAGTTTACCGCAGGCGCCTTCGTCGGAATGGTCAGCGCAGTCCATGTTCCCGTCACATCTTTGTACCCAGGCCACGCATCCGCCGTCCGAGCACCAGAAACTGTCCGGCGGACATTTCCATTTGAGTGTAACATTCGCTGACTCTTTAAAAAAAACATAATTTCACAGTACCGTAATTTCCCGATCCCAAGGGACAGTTAAGCCCCACCCCTTCCAGTTATCGGTTGGCCGTTCAATCGGACTCACTGTATCGTGACTGGTTGAAATTTAAGACCAATTTGGCAGCGATTGATTGATTGATTAAGCGGAATTTCTTGACCACTCGTTGATTGATTGATTGATTAAGCGGAATTTCTTGACGCATACGTTGATTGATTGATTGATTGATTGCAAGTGAACAGTAGCAAGCGGTGATGAACAGATAAGATGCGGGGTGGATCAAATTAACTGGTAGGGCAAAAAAGTGTCCCTTGAGATAACTGGGACATTTGATGACCATTACAGAGGAAAGTTAAGATTACGAGGGAAGTTCAGGACCATGTACCAGTAGTTTGTGTAATGCGAAAGCCTTCCAATGTCGTCTTGAATCGCCCGAGAAAGCCGCTTTTCAGGGCGACTTTCAGTCGACTTTCGATTTCATACTGGTCTTGGAAAACGCTCGTGTTAAAGTGGACGCTGACGAGGGAGCCATCACCCGTTTCCCTACGGCAACCACGTGAGCTTTGAAAACACACATTGAAAACACACTACAAATAAATTTGCCATTACAAGACGTACTCGAACTTTTCAATTACTGCGGTACGATGCCCTGGGAGGTCTTGGAAGAGCGCCGTGAAGCGTTCGGCTATTTCGTGGCCCACTAATTTGAACTGGAGATCATCCAGACTGCCGAGTTCCGGTGTGAATCGCACCGAAGTCAAGTTGGCCGTGAATTGGAAGGATACTGGACAAGCGTTTACAGCGCAGGAATGAAAAAAATACAGGATCAGTGAGCAATGCTCGGTATGCATCACACCGTTTAAGGGCAAGTTCCTAACGGTGGATACCTTGCGCCGTTGCAGACACAGGCAGTAATTTTGAACAGAATCTTTTTTGGAGTAGCTATTTTACCCCTTTCTGGGACCTAACAGAACCCTGGCTATTTCACCCCTCCCTGAAAAGATCATCGCGGGTCCCAATCGCGTCCCTGCCATTTTACCCGTCCCATGTTTTCCATCCGTCCGTCCGTTGTCCGTCTGCCCGTCCTTTGACCGTCGGTTGACCGTCTGTTCGTTGTCGGAGAAGCCGGTCGAACAATCGGCAACGACTGAACGGGTAGCGGATGAACGGATAACGGACGGACGGACGATGAACGGACAGACGACAGACGGACGGACGGAGGAACGGATGGACGGATGAACGGACGGACGGACGATGAACGGACAGACGACAGACGGACGGACGGAGGAACGGATGGACGGATGGACGGACGGACGGACGGACGAACGAATGGACAGACGGACGAACGGATGGACGGACGGACGGACAGACGATAGACGGACGGACGGACGACGGACGGATGAACGTTGGACGGACGTACGGACGGACGAACGACGGACGGATAGACCGACGAACGGACAGCATGAGGGGTAAAATAGCTGTAGCCAATTTGTTTTCAATTTTCTAAATACTGATATAGAGTTCATTTATCGTGTAATTTTCGTATGTTACAAATTCCGAAATACGATTTTTTAGACTTTTCAAAATCGAAGGTCGCATATCAGAAACAGTGGCTTCTTGCGATAATTTCGTCTTGAGACAGCACGAACCTGAATCGTTCGAAGGGGCTGGCGGCGTTGTGAGTTCCAGACCCTTTACGCGAATACACCGTTAGAATATGTTTAGGCAAAGGCTGCGCTCACAACCCACAAAACCTTTTTTATTCCCAATTCCTACGGCCAGAACCTTTTTCTCCGGACACAACCCTTGTTTTCCAGCTTAATCTCAAAATCACGTTTTTTCTCATATAAAACGAGCAGAACCAGTGATTAGTTTATTTTCCTCGAAACTACGGTTTCCTTAAAGAAATTCTAAACGCGAACAGAGTAGAGACAAATAGCTGAAACTTTAAGTTCAGTATTTCTTGTCAATTCAAACAATAAAGCAAATTTATAAAAAAGGATTGTGATCATTTGAGGGAAGTATTTGTACCGCCCCCGGATAGAGGGGGCCATAGAGGGGGCCGGCTTTTTTTTACCTGACCAGATATCATCACGGGAACCGTCCACGACACCGAGATGATAAATATGCAAATACTGCGCGGTGATGGGGCCATAAGACTTTTTTTCGCGTTAGACAGGGACAGTCGTCCTGGAGTGGAACGTGTGCACCATACACACTGCACAAAGCCGTGTGGCCGATAAAACGTCCCACAGCTCGTGGGCTGTCCTGTCTAACGCTAAAATACAGTATCTACACTGCGGTGTTTGCAGAAAGAACGGGCTTCGTTTTAAATTTATCAAAATAGAAAACCTTCCAGTTAGCATAAAAAACGAATCAACAATGCGTTTATTTAATGTGTTCAACTTCTGTGCGCCAGACTGTGCTCGCACTAGTACTAATGTACCGCATTCACCTTGGACTTCGTCACAACCACTGCTTTATCCGTAGAGATCTTCAGTGATTACTGATGATTAGAGCCCCGCAAGCCGCACGGCAGCCCGTAAAAGACCGCCACAACCCGCGCATCGAAACCCATCAAAACCCATCAAAACCCATCGAAACCCATCAAAACCCATCGAAACCCATCAAAACCCATCAAAACCCATCGAAACCCATCGAAACCCATCGAAACCCATCAAAACCCATCGAAACCCATCGAAACCCATCAAAACCCATCGAAACCCATCAAAACCCATCAAAACCCATCAAAACCCATCAAAACCCATCAAAACCCATCAAAACCCGCAGTTCGGGACGCGGTTTCCTTCTTCGCGGTTGCAGTTTAACTTTTCTCATCCGCCGCAAACCGCACTTGACGCTTTTCTGATACCATAAATAGACATTGCAATCAATCAATTCTCCATTATCGCACAGAGGCAGGCGCAATAGATCCATCTGATTTGTTTACGTATTGAAAGCGCCTTTATGCGGTGTACAGACATTCAAATGGAACAGCATTTCCATCCACTTGCTGTTCCGATTTCGAACCAAAATATTCCTGTGCTTCGTTTTTGGTACTGTGAAACACTTTTGCACGGCTGTTTAGCAAAGCTGGCTTTCTCATTGATGAAGAACGCTCGAGTCTCAAGTCTGACAAGGCGGATGACATTCCTTTTGTATAGCAATCGTGAAGAGTTTTAGTAAGTTCTAAAACTGGCGGTGCGGTTTGAGGGTGCCAGTCCGCGGTGCGGTGCGGGGCGGGCCGCGGTTCAATTTTTTCTAACCGCGCAGGGCTCTATTGATGATGATGGGCAGACACGTCGCAGTTTCGGCGAGACCTGGGCGAAATGATCAGAGCACGCACGCAGACACGTGTCTGCGCGGGGGCTCGCGTTTATGCTCGATAGCGGAGTAAAATTTACACTTGCACGAGCAGCAATTTACATCTCCATTTTGTACGCCGCGCATAAAGAGAGGGCATCAGTCTGACAAGGGGCTCCCTCCACTCTGTGGCCCAAAATCTCTTACTTCTACTGCATTCCACAAATGCGTAAGGATGTCTTCTTGCTCTTTCCGTTGAAAAAAGTTTCCCGTTTCCAAAACTTCAATTTAAAAAAAATTAAAAACCCTTCAGAGGTGGTACATAGAGGACGCTACGTATTTTACCACAATTTATGTTGATTGATTGCTGAATTATGCTGTTCGACCGTATTCTAGCATTGGTAACAGCTAACAGCGTGACATCATGAAATGACTAGATTCAACTGTTAATTAAGATGAAACATAAACATAAATTATTTAATAACTGAGCACTCGCATCGAAGTTTAATCCTTTTGAAGTTTTCCATACTTATTGCAGAATCAATTAATCAATCGAAATTATCACAGGGATTCTTCGCATGCATAATTTCAAACGTTTATGCTTTCCTCCAAATACATCAATCAGTCGAAATGACAGATGGTAACGCGTATGGCGCCCTCTATGTACCACCTCTGCGCAGTAGAAGTAAGAGATTTCGGGTCACAGAGTGTGGGGAGCCCCTTGTGAGATTATCATTAGGGAGCCCGAAATGGAGAATACGCGACGCGGCGCTGCCTGTCGTGTTGGAAGGACAAGCGCTGGACATTGTGGAAGCGATTTGTTGTTTGGGGTTGACTATCGACAGACATCTGACGTGGGAGAAACAGCTTTCTAACGCGAAGAGGAGCAGCGTCGGATACCATTCGGAAAACACTGCAGGTGGCGGTAGAGCAATCTTCCGCCTTGACGGATAAGCACGAAGTATAACAAATAAATAAATAAATAAATAAATAAATAAATAAATAAATAAATAAATAAATAAATAAATAAATAAATAAATAAATAAATAAATAAATAAATACAGTACATTCACTTCTGTTTGGTGCTCGGCGATGGGGAGGAGCCAAAACCGGATATCTGTCTACCATTGGTGCAAATGTCAAGAGGTCACATGTGTCCCGCCCCCTTTCCGCTGTTCGGTCTTTATCTTCGCCCGATCAGTTTTCCCGTGTTGCTTGACGTTTGACTCAGTAGGAGGAACGCCTACTGAGTGTCTGTCGTGCAGAGGCGAATCACAGGCACACAAAGAGGCCTGATCGCTTTTGGCACAAATTTTCTCCTCACAATTGGTCAGTTTGCACTAACGAATTCACAGGCCCAGAAGGCGCAGTGCCATTCCCCCTTTCCGTCACTCTCATCATCACCCTCACACATTCTTCTTGTCTCTGTCTCTCTCAAAAAGTCAACCGCCCGTACTTGTTCCAGCACTTTTCGGAATAAAATTATAATTCGAAAGGAAAATCACGCGGCGACTCGAAATTTATTTATTTTTTACGGAGATTTATTTTTATTTTATCATCGAATCAAATCGAGTACTGGATTACGAAAATTACATCCGTGGATAATATTTACGTACTCCTCATCGTCCACCGCTTTTACTCCTGGGATTTATTGATACGCTCGATTTTCGGTAAGGCAAAAAAAAATTTAGAAAAAAATTTAGAAAACAAAATTTAGAATTTTTTTTTTTTTTTTTTTTGGAATTTTAATTTTAGGATTTGTTTTTGGTGATCATTTGGGGAGGGAAGGGAAATCTGTGAAGGGCGCTGAAACGAAGTTTTAACAGTGTTTCCGGCTATTACTGCCTTCATTTTTTGTTGTTTAAATTTGTGTGAAAAAATTAAATTAAAATCTAGAAGTTTATTTCGGTCAAATATGTTTCAAAAAAAATTAAAAGGACTCGGCTTGTCGTCAACGCAGAGTCATAAAGAATCGATTTCGCTGCCGTATTTCTACATATCTTTATTCTTAATTTTCTCCTACGACTTTGTCGTTTGCACGGTTTTTTTGCGTGTAGACTTCAACGTCCAGACTGAATCTCAAAAAATAGCAAAAAAATCTCAAATCATCGCGGGCGATTTTGTTTGTCCTTTCTCTCGTGGATCTCCATGCCTCTGCAAAGAAACGAGCTCATTGTCTTGCCTGGAAATCCCACACAGACAAAGACAGACAGACAGACAGACAGACAGACAGACAGACAAAGCTCCGCCGCCGGCTGCTGCTGCTACGGATTTCCAGATGTATCAACCCCACTGTTCCCCAAATTACACACAGACACGCATTTTCCTCCATCGTCCATCCGCAAAAAGCGTCCAGTCAAGCGGAAAGACGGATGGTGAATCGCGCGTCTTTAGTGACGTCGCCCGTATAGAGGCACCTGTTGGAACCGCGTCTTTGGAGACACAGACATTCGACTTTCTCTCCCTTCGTTCTCTCGTCTGTCCGAAAGTGACTATACGGACCGACCACGGCCCTGGTCAGTGGTCAAGTCAGCGCTTTCTTTCTCTCCTCCTCGCCCCTCACACTTGCCCAATTCTGTCTGTCTGTGCGTCTCTGTCTGTCTCTGTCTGTCTGTTTCTGTCTGTCTTCGTATAGTCTTTGTAGTCGCACTTTATCTTCATCTCAAGATGCCCATCGGGCCTTCAGATTCTGCCTGTCTGTGTCTATCTGTCTGTGTCTAACTGCAGCTCTTTCTCGCGCTCTCTCCTGTCCACTTTGATGTGTGTCGAGTTGCAGGAAGATTAAAAGCAGACTTTTCACGCTGGCGAGGGAGACATCCAACCGACCCACAGTCCCCCCCCCCCACCTTATACACCGCGATGGGAGACCGCAAGCAGACTGTGTGGTGAATTTGCGATCATTTTGTGTAGGGATTGTCCGGTGAGACGAGAGCAGGCACTGTTAAATGTCAGACGGGAGAAGGCAATGGGACCCCTGTGGATGTGGTTTTGTAGGCTTGAAGACCCCGCGGAGAGCACTGCCCAAATTGACCGTCACTTTGCACATTCTCCTTTTCTCTCTTTTTTTTTCTCGACTTAGGCAAAATTAAACAAAAGTCTATCTTAAAAATATTCAGTAAGCAGTCACTTATTTCAGTTATTAATTATTAATTAATACGAATACGTCCTTTTTATGATCATAAATATGGAGGCATTATTTCATGTGATCATTTGTGTTTCTCAGGCAGTGACTTCGATCGGGGAGCTCTGTCGTTGAAAGGCCGCTCTGTCGTTGGCTGACCGGACAGGCAAATGGGCAGGCTAAACTAACGTTCCCATCCGGTGTGAAAAAACGCCAAGCGTCGCCAGGAAAATGAAACATCTGTGGCGATTCTTCCCATCGCCGCGGAGTTGGCGGCCACACTTCCTGATAGCATCGCTGCTGCTCCTCGCCCCCCACGGCTGCCGCGGCGACATCATCCAGGACTTGACCGCCGACGAGGGAACCCTTCCGGGGCAGCTGATCGGGCGGATCGACGCGCCCAGCAGCCGTTTCCCCGCCGACACAATCCCCAAACCGCCCTACATCATCATGTCGTACCAGGTAAGAAGGATGAAATGTCCTACTAGACATGGATGACGAAATGTCCTACCCGGTAGAGATGATGAAATGTCCTTCCAAGTCAATGAGATGGAATGCCCTACCAACTAAGGATGACGAAATGTCCTACCAGATAGAGATGACGAAATGTCCTACTAGATAGAGATGACGAAATGTCCTACTAGATAGAGATGACGAAATGTCCTACCCGGTAGAGAGAGATTTAAAGCAAAAATCAACTCAAGCGGACCTTTGTTTTTCTCGTCATTTTATTCCTTCATCTTTTGAAATTTCGCCCTTGTGTTTGCCGTCGACGAGCAGGAGAGTGTGGAACGCGATCTGGCCATCAACGAGAACACCGGCGAGATCCGCGCCAAAGTGCCGCTGGACCGCGAGCTCACCGACTTCTACTCGTTCATGGCGGTGCCTCTCCTCGGCGGTGCGAATATTCGTGTCAAGTTGGCCGTCCACGACGTGAACGACCACTCGCCGGTGTTCCGCGAGCCCTCCGTCAGCATCGAGTTCTCCGAGTCGCAGCCGCGGGACACCCGACGGAGCCTGCCGCCGGCGACCGACCTCGACGTCGGCATCAACACCACACAGCGCTACGAGATCGTCTCGGGCAACGTCAACAACGTCTTCCGGCTGTCGAGTCGACGCGGTCGCGACGGGGTCCTTTATCTGGACCTGGAGATTAACGGCGTGCTAGACCGCGAAACGGTCGAAGGGTACGACCTCGTGGTGGAAGCCTACGACGGCGGACAGCCACTCCCGCGGTCCGGACGCTTGACCGTCAACGTCACCCTGTTGGATGATAATGATAATCAACCGTTGTTCACGGAGAGCCGGTATTACGCGACTGTATTGGAAAACACAACCATCGGTAGGTGACCGACAAGCAACTGTGTTGTCTGTCTGCCTGCCTGCCTGCCTGTCTGCCTGCCTGCCTGCCTGCCTGCCTGCCTGCCTGCCTGCCTGTCTGTCTGTCTGTCTGTCTGTCTGTCTGTCTGTCTGTCTACGTGTCTGTATGTCTGTTTGTCTACGTGTCTGTATGTCTGTTTGTCTACGTGTCTGTATGTCTGTTTGTCTGTCTGTCTGACTGTCTGTCTGTTTGTGTAACAGTTTTTCGGCTAATTTGTTCGCAGGAACGACCCTCCTAAAAGTGCAGGCCACCGACGCGGACGCCGGTCGCAACGCGCAGATCGCTTATTCCATCAACCGACGCGTCACCGACGCGGACCACGTCTTCGATATTGATTCAGGCACGGGCGTGGTCAGCCTGAGCAAGAACCTGGACTACGAGAAAAGGGCCACCTACGAGCTGGTGATCACGGCCCGCGACAACGGCAGCCAACCCTTGGAGAGCGCCACATTCGTCTACATCGAGGTGCAGAACGTCAACGACCGCGCACCGCAAATCGACATCGCCTTCCTCCACAACGGGACCGGGAACGTGTCGGAAGCCAGCGCGATCGGCGATGCCGTTGCTCGTCTCTCCGTCAGCGATGAGGACTCCAGCGGAGACGGAAAAATCATTATAAAAATGACCGGTACGAATCACGATGTTTTTAATTTGAAATTTGAAATTTGAAATTATAATCGCGTTATCTGAACAATACTAGGCGACATGGACAAATTCGAACTCGTCCCGGACGCGTCGTCCGACGTGTATATGTTGCGTGTGAAGGGACGCTTGGATTATGAGGAGCGCGATAACTTCAGCCTGATTGTTGTCGCCTCGGACGGCGGCCAGCCCGCGCCTCTCGTGACGGAGCGAGTGGTCACGATATTGCTGCTGGACGCTAATGATAATGTGCCCGTATTTGACAAGCCGGTCTACGGGGTAGACGTGGGAGAGAGTGTTGAGAACGGGACCGTGCTGGTGCTGGCGACGGCGACGGATGCCGATGCGGGGGATAATGCCCGTGTCGAGTACTTCCTGCCCAGTCCGGGAACTGGGAAGATTAGGATTGACGGGAAGACCGGGGTCGTCACTGCAGCTATAACGTGGGATTGCCAAGGTACAGACAAACAGTCAGGCAGACAGACAAACAGACAGACAGACAAACAGACAGACATCCAGACATCCAGACAGACACACAGACACACAGATAGACACTCAGACACTCAAACAGACACACAGACACACAGACAGACAGACAGACAGACAGACAGAAAGTCAGACAGACAGTCAGACAGACAAATGGATTGAGTTGTTTCGTGTTTTTGAAATGTGAGTGACAAAAATGTTTGACGGATAGGCGAACACAGCGAACGTATCATCATCGCTGCCCGTGATCACGGACTGCCGTCTCTGACATCCACCGCTGTCGTCCAGCTCAACTTCCGCTCGGACAGTGATGTGGCGCCGGTCTTTGAGAAGGCCTTCTACAATGTCTCACTCGGAGCGGAAGATGTCCTCACTGTTGGAAATTGTTTTCTCAAGGTAAGATACGACGTGCGTGTGTGTGTCTGTATGTGTGCTGCTGTGCGTTACAAAAGACAGACATCGGTTTCTTTGTGGACGGATATAACGGGTGGGGTGTGCGAGGGGCGCCCACTTTAGAGGCTGTGAAAATGTGAAATGGATTTGTTGAATGAGCGGATCGGGGAAGGGGGTGAGGGCACAGACAATTAGCTGACCTGTCTAAAATCACCAGCAAATTGCTTCTTACGGCTGTTTACCGTTTGTTATCTCTTGGATTTATCTCCTCCGGTATCTTCGGCCTCCGGCTCTCCCACATTCTTGCTAAGCAGCCTCGGACTTTGTCTTGGAGGTCGAAATTCGTTGGGCAAGGCTACGTGAATGTCTATCGGTCTGTCTGTGTCTGTCTGTCTGTCTGCCTGCCTGTCTGCCTGTCTGCCTGTCTGTCTGTCTGTCTGTCTGTCTGTCTGTCTGTCTGCCTGCCTGTCTGCCTGTCTGTCTGTCTGTCAGCCTGCTTGTTTCTGTGACTGTCCTTATATCTCTCTATCTGTCTGTCTGTCTGTCTGTGTGTCTGCCTATTTAAATGTCTGTAGGTTCGTTCATATGTTTACCTATTTGCCTGACTATTTTTCTCTGGGAGATTGTATGTCTGTTTATGACTAGCTGACTGCCGATCTCGTTGCCTCTCATCCTAGCTTACTTTCAATCGCTCCACGGATTGTCTGTCTGCCTGGGTCGAAGTGCTTCTCCATCCTGAAAAGGACCCTTTGTCCCATGTTGATGAGTGAAGCCCCGGAATATGGCTAGATAGTTTCTGACACGCACATTTTGCCACGGATCAAAGGCTAGATGATGGTGTCATTTCAGGATGCCCCACAGTGGGATGCGTAGCCCAAGTCAGTGCTAATTATAAGTCCTCGCTAAAGGACTGTAATTAATTCCATTTCCGTGCTGGACACAACAAGGGAGGGGGACAAAATGGCCTATCGCGTCGGAATGCCGGCTTCTTTTTTCGCCACCCGATACTGCCACCTTCTCTGACAGTTGTCTGCCTGTCCGTCTTCCTGTCTTCTGTCTGTCTCTCTGCCTGTCTGTCTGGCTGTCTGCCTGCCTGCTTGCCTGCCTGTCTGCCTGTCTGCTTGCCTGTCTGCCTGCCTGCCTGTCTGTCTGCTTGCCTGTCTGCCTGTCTGCTTGCTTGCCTGTCTGCTTGCCTGCCTGGCTATTCCCAACGGTGTAACTGGACCTACCTTTAGACAGATTTGAAACAAAACCGATTAAATGATTGATGGGCAACCGGATTGTGTCAATCCAGGCAGAGGAGTATCTTTTCTGTATTTTCCCATCAACGTTCGAGAATATACATTTCAGCGCGGTCTGTGCGTGCGGCATCTCAGCACGCCCCAGCTCGATGTCTGACCACTTGAAGGAATTTGTAAATACAGACCCTAGAACCGAGCTAGAATGTGGAGAAGTCGTTGGGAATTCGGATAACGATTGGCCTACTTGCGATAGTTTTCAATGCCTTCTGTTCCACCGAACATTAATGGTAACAACATTAAACAACTTGTAATCGTGGAGCGATTAGTTTATTAGTGTGTGGTGATAATTGCTAACTGGACGACGGGCGAGCGCGCGCAGGGACGCGGTCTGACCCAGGCAGATGATGTATTTACAACCGCGTCTCCGGTTTCCTCATCCCGCTCGGTAATGGTGCTTGGATTCCGGGTCCCATTTTCATCCATTTGGCTTTTAGTGTTAGAAAGCATTTTCGGCAGCGCGTATCCTGTTGTACGCGGCAATAGGTCCCGCTGCACCTACTGCGTTGACTATGCAAATATCCACAGTTATGCGATGCACTTGAGCAGCTGGCATGTCTGTACAGTAGTGAGTGACCAGTGTCCGCGCGGTGGCAGGAGAGTGCGGCGTTGAAAGCGAGAAAGGTAACTTGAGACATGTAAACTGGCAGAACGGAATCCTGTTGGGAAAACTCGGAAATCCATGTAGATTATGTTGGTTTAATATGTCTGGTGATTGGCGTCATTTTTCGACTGTACACTGTCTGTCTGTCTGTCTGCCTGTCTGTCTGCTTGCATGCCTGCCTGATTGCCTGTCTGCCTGCCTGTCTGTCTGTCTGCCTGCCTGTCTGTCTGTCTGCCTGCCTGTCTGTCTGTCTGTCTGTCTGTCTGTCTGTCTGTCTGTCTG